>MDKI01259052.1:0-10012 GCA_005239505.1 Nicotiana paniculata
ATCTAAAGTAAACTGAGTCTATTGACTTTTAATGAATGATTCCTAATATAATAAAGAGAAATAAAAAATTAATTAAAACGAGCCACGAAACTAATCATATAAATAAATCTAGAACTACCCCAGAGTCTGGTGTCACAATTCATGAACTATTAAAGAATACTACAAATATTGGGCTGACAGAAATAGTACAATTGTCCTGAATATAATAAAACAGTTTTATAAAAAGAGGAGAAGACTCTCGGGATCTACGGATGCCGTCAGATATACCTCGTGTCTCCACGTAACTGAATAACCGCTCTAAATGTCTCTACAGTTGTCCGGTACCCGGATCTGCACAAAAGAGTGCAGAGTTTACTATCAGTACAACCGACCCCATGTACTGAGTAAGTGCCGAGTCTAACCTCGACGAAGTAGTGACGAGGCTATGGCGGGGCATTAACGATATAACCTGTGACAATAATATATGCAGTACGGAAGGAATCTAAAACAAATAAATAATAACTGCAACACAATTAAAATACTCCGTCGCCTTTTTTCAGGTCTCAGCTATAACCGATTCTCAAATAATTTTCAAGTTTTCAAACTTTATCTTTAAATAAAAGTAGTACAGAAATATGAAAAATAGTAAAACGAACATTTAAGCCTTTCAAATCTTTATTTTCTTTGAAATTCAGTAAAAATGTAAATGTCATCCCTTATTTCTCCTTGTTGCGGCGTGCAACCCGCTCCCACCTGTCCCCCGTTATTGCTCCTCCCTAAATATATCACCCTTATTACTCTTGTTGCGGTGTGCAACCCGATCCCACATGTCCACCCTTATCTCTCTTTGTTGCGACGTGCAACCCGCTCCCACCAGACATCTCATATCAATTTAATTTAGGCCAAGCCTTTCACACTATTTTTGTCTCAACAATTACAAATAAGAAACCGTATTTTTCTCATAAACATCATCAATAACTTCTCAACCATGAAACCAACAGGAAATATATATATATATAGTAAAAACAATGTCAAACTGCTCAATCGTTTTATACCACAAGGAAACCAGCTAAAACAACCAATACTCCTTCCAAAATAACCACAACAATATTTGACAACAAAGTAACAAGGCCAAGTAATCATGGAAACAAAAATGAACATAGAACAATTAAGACAAGAATCAATTAAATTGAGAATGAGAAAAGAGATCATGTTTAACAGACCATTTGGTGGTGCATAGATACTCGACACCTCACCTATGCACCACACACATGCAAATTCACATAGCAAATAATTGGGGATTCCTATTTCGTCAAGTCAAACTTAGACCAAACACTTACCTCAATTTCGTAGGCCACTCACTGCTCAATTACTGCTTTCCCTTGTGAATTCGCCTCTAACTTGATCGAATCTAATTATAATTAACTCAATATCATCAATCTACGATAAAGGAACTAACTTTATTGAAAAACTTGGTTTTTCCTAAGTTATCTAAAAAAAAATGTGAAAACCCGACACCGGGCCCGCTTGGTCAAAACTCGGGGTTCGGACCAAATTACATTTACCATTCACCCACGAACCCAAATATACTATTAGTTTTGAAATCCGACCTTAATTCGATGTAAAAATTTGATTTTTATAAAATTCCCTAATTCTACCCAAAACCTCGATTTTTACCATGAAAATTCTTAGTTTTGCTTTAAAAGTGATGAAAAACAATAAGGAACTTAAAGAACAAAGTTTAGAATTGATTACCTATAACTTGGGGATGATAATTGTTGAAGAAAATCGTCTCTAGGGCTTGGCAGTTCGAAAAATTGTTGAAAAATAGGTTCTGTCTGTGTTTAACAGTGTATTTATATGACTGGGCCGGCCTTCAATGCGATCGCGGAAGAAGGGATGCGATCGCATAGAACAAAAGTTGTCCCCAGCAAATTAACACTACGCGATCGCGGATATAGCTATATGAACGCATAGAACAAAAAAAAGACCCCCACAAGCTACACTATGAGATCACGAAGAAGGTTATGCGATCGCATAGCACTAATTTACTGGGCACCAGAAAATAGAAAACCAACAATTTTTCTTAAGTTCAAAACATCCCGTGGCCTATCTGAAACTCACCCGAGCCCTCGGGGCTCTAAACCAACCATGCACGCAAGTCTAATAATATCGTACGGACTTGCTCGTGCGATAAAATCATGAAAATAACACGTAAAACTATGAATTAAACATCAAAAGTCATCATTTTCATCAAGAACTCTTATAGTTCATAACTTTTCAACCGGACGTCCGAATCACGTCAAACAAACTCTGTTTTTCACCAAATTTCACAGTTAACCTTTAAACATCATAACAAACCTGTACCGGGCTCCGAAACCAGAATACATGCCCGATACTAAAAATTTCAAACATCAATTCTTTTCTTTATTTCATAAATATTTCAGCAAAATAATTTCTTTCAAAAATAGATTTCTAAGGCTTGGGACCTCGTAATTCATTTTCGGGCATACACTCGAGTCCTATATTTTACTGCGGACCTTCTGGGATTGTCGGAACACGGATCTGGGTCCGTTTACTCAAAATGTTGACCAAAGTCAACTTTTATCAAATTTAAATTCTAGAGATCACTATTTCTCATATTTTCACATAAAAGCTTTCCGGTTTCACGCCCGGACTGTGCACGCAAATTGAAGTATTTAAAATTAGTCTATTTATGGCTATTAAGCATGGAACGGAGTCTAAATTTATAAAATGACCCCTTGGGTCATCACAGTCTTTCAAAATAATAGTAATATTTATTTTTTTACAGTCGTATATCACATCAAGGAAAATAATTACACAATTTCACAGTTTATAGAATCTTAACAATTTGGCCCAAGGCTGTGTGATAGTTTATGAAGGGAACCTTGGCGTAACTGGTGAAGTTGTTTTCATGTGACCAGGGGGTACGGTTTAAAAACGTGACAATAACCTCTTGTAGAAATGCAGAATAAGACTGTATAAAATAGACCCTTGTGGTTCGGTCTTTTCTCAGACTCCGACGTATAGCGGGAGGTTAATGCACCAGGCTGTTGTGTGATAATTTATGTATGCATGTTGAACTCTAATAGAAGTGATGACAAAATAAATTCACCGGAAAAGATATCTTACTCTGAGCTATAACACATGCGCGGAGCATATACTCGAATATATGAATAGTGCGCCTGGACTGTCCGTCCTGTCTGAGGATGAAATGATGTGCTCAACTCAACCTGTGTGCCCAACTCACATTGTACTGCTCTCCAAATGCGCGAGGTGAACTACGTACCTCGATCAGAAATGATAGACACGGGAACATCGTGAAGACGAATGATCTCGCGGATGTACTCTACCAACCGCTCTGAAGAATAGGTAACTGCCACAAGAATGAAAGCGTTGACTTGGTCAGCATGTCCACAATGACCCAAACTGCATCGAACTTCCTCTGAGCCCGTGGGAGTCCAACAATGAAATCCATAGAGATACGCTCCCACTTCCACTCAGGAATCTTTATCTTCTTAAGAAAACTACCATGTCTCTGATGCTCATACTTTACTTGCTGACAATTAAGACACCGAGCTACATAAGCAACTATATCCTTCTTCATCCTCCTCCACCAATAATGCTGCCGCAAGTCCTGATACATCTTGGCGGCACCCGGATGAATAGAATACCGAGAACTGTGGGCCTCGTCAAGAATCAGCTCGCGAAGTCCATCCACATTAGGCACACAAACACGACCCTGTATCCTTAAAACTCCATCATCTCCAACAGTAACCTGCTTGGCACCACTGTGCCGCACTATGTCCCTAAGGACAAGAAAATGAGGGTCGTCATACTGTCGCTCCCTGATGTGCTCAAACAATGAAGACCGAGCGACTGTACAAGATAGAACACGGCTGGGCTCCGGAATATCTAACCTCACAAACAGATTGGCCAAAGTCTGAACATCTTATGCAGTCGGTCTCTCACCGACTAGAATGTATGCAAGGCTGCCCATACTCGCTGCCTTTCTACTCAAGGCGTCCGCCACCATATTGGCCATAATCTTTCAATAGATCCAACCACCTCCTCTGCCTCAAATTGAGATCATTTTTCTTGAACAAATATTGAAGGCTTCGATGATCCGTGAAAACTTCACACGACACACCGTAAAGATAGTGCCTCCAAATCTTCAGCGCATGAACAATGGCTGCCAACTCTAAGTCATGGACAGGGTAATTCTTCTTATGAACCTTCAACTATCACGACGCATATGCAATCACCCTGCCATCCTGCATCAATACTGCATCGAGCACAACACAGGATGCATCACAATATACCAATTAAGATCCTAAACATGTGGGCAACACCAACACAGGCGTTATAGTCAAAGCAGTCTTGAGCTTTTGAAATCTCGCCTCACACTCGTGTGACCATCTGAACGAGGCACCCTTCTGGGTCAATCTGGTCAACAAGGCTGCTGTAGATGAAAACCCCTCCACAAATCGATGGTAATAACCCGCCAAACCCAAGAAACTCCTGATCTCCGTGGCTGAAGTGGGTCTAGGCCAATTCTGAACTGCCTCAATCTTCTTAGGATCCACCTGAATGCCCTCTACTGATACAACATGTCCCAAGAAAGCGACGAAATCCACACAAAACTCGCACTTTGAAAACTTGGCATATAACTGGTTGTCCCTCAGGGTTTGAAGTACAATCCGAGAATGCTGCTCGTTCTCCTCTCGACTACGAGAGTAGATCAAGATATCATCAACAAACACAATTACAAAGGAGTCCAAATAGGACTTGGACACTCGGTTCATCAAATCCATAAATGTTGATGGGGCATTGGTCAACCCAAAGGACATCAGTAAAAACTCATAATGCCCGTACCGGGTTCGAAAAGCTGACTTAGGGACATTGGTTACCATAATCCTCAATTGACATTAGACAGACCTCAAATCAATCTTCGAAAACACCTTGGCATCCTGAATTTGACCAAATAAGTCATCAATTATCGGTAATGGATACTTGTTCTTGATGGTGACTTTGTTCAATTGCCGATAATTTATGCACATCCTCATCGATCCATCCTTCTTCTTCACGAACAACAGAAGTGCACCCTAGGGCGAGACACTAGGTCTATTGAACCACATATGAAGAAAATCATGCAACTGCTCCTTTAATTCCTTCAACTCTAGCAGGGCCATACGGTATGACAGAATAGAGAGGGACTGAGTGCCCGGAGCCAAATCAATACAGAAGTCAATATCCCTGTCGGGTGGCATCCCCCGCAGGTCTGCAGGAAATATCTCTAGAAACCCATAGACAGTTGGTACTGAATCCATGGAAGGAACCTCTGTACTAGAATCGCGGACATAATCCAAATAATCTAGACATCCCTTCTCGACCATATGTTGAGCCTTCACATAAGAGATAACCCTGCTGGTAGAATGGCCAGAAGTTCCTCTGCACTCTAATCGAGGAAACCCGGCAAGGCTAAGGTCACCGTCTTGGCGTGACAATACAATATAGCATGATAAGTTGACAACCAATCCATACAGAAAATGACAGCAAAATCAATCATATGAAGAAGTAGAAGATCTATGCTAGTCTCAAGACTCCCAATAGTAACCACACATGAACGATAAACACGATGTACAACAATAGCATCTCCCACAGGATGTCGACACATGCACAGGAGCAGTTAAAGAATCATGAGGGATAACCAAATATGAAGCACAATAGGATGACACGTAGGAATAAGTAGAACCCGGGTCAAATAGAACTGAAGCATCTCTACTGCAAATTAAAACAGTACTTGTGATAATAGCGTCAGATGACTCAACCTCAAGCCTGGATAGGAAGGCATAACATCGGGGCTGCGCCTTATCACTCTGAACCACGTCCCTAGGCTAGGCCCCATCACTCTGAACCACGTCCCTCCATCTCTAACGGTCTGACCTCCACCTCTAACAGTCTGACCTATGCCTCTAGCTGCCTGACCCCTGCCTCTGGCTGGCTGAGCAGGCGGTGTAGCAACTAGTACCGGGACCATGGCACGAGAGTTCTGATGATGTGGTGTGATGCCCAATAATCTCGGACAAGTCCTCCTGATATGCCCAAAGCCACCACACTCAAAACATCCATCCCGGTGTTGTGGATGCGGAAACTGAGACTGACCCGAAAAGGTCGGATAACCACGATAATAGCTCTTAATAGGAGGTGCATTGATAGGAGCTGGTGGTGCACTGTAGGCTGGCTGTCCAAAATGAGGCACATAAGGACCACGACTCTTTGAAGCACTGTGGGATGCCTAAAGTGCTGAATGAAACGACCTGGGAGGACGGCCTCTACCAAAAGTACCCCTGCCTCCATATAAGGCAACACTTACCCACTGGGGTGACGAGGACTCTTGTCTAACCCCTGACCTCCCCCTTGAGAAAGAACCATCTCCGCTCGCCTGGCGACATTGGCAGGCGCCTGAAAAGAAATCTCACTCCTGGTATCCTTAGCCATCTGCAACTTCATAGGCTGAGCAAGTCCCTCAATAAACCTCCTCTCTCTCTCTCTCTCTCTCTCTCGTTAGGAAGTAGAAGAATAGCATGACGGTCCAAATCCACAAAACATGTCTCATACTGAGTAATAATGATACTGACCTGCTCGAGAAGCTCGAACTGATGACGATACTCCTCTCTCAATGTGATAGGGAGGAACTTCTCTAGGATGATCTGAGAGAACTGGTCTCAAGTAAGAGCACGCGACCCAGCTGGTCTAGTCAACAAATAATCCCTCCACCATTTCTTGGTATAACCCTTCATCTGAAATGCAGCAAAATCAAACCCATTGGTCTCCACTATACCCATGTTCCGCAACACCTCGTGGCAGCTGTCAAGATAATCCTAGGGGTCCTATAAAGATGCACCACTGAAGTGAATTGGAAAAAGATTAATAAACCTGTCCAATCTCCATAAAGCCTCAGAAGACGGTGGGTCCCTCACCGCCCTGTGCCGCAACAATTGGCTGAACTATCCCAACCGGAGGGGCTACTGGAGTCTCAGACTGGAAAGACATCTGCTCCGGAGTGTGAGTAGCGGGAGTCTGTAATCCTCCTCCAGCCTGAGAGATGGCTAGTGCCATATGAAATGTACCGGCCTGGGACACACTCTCCATAAGGCCCACCAAACAGACCAAAGCATCCTGAAGCACTGGGGTGACGATGAACCCCTCCGGGACCTGAGCTGGTCCAACAGGCACAGTCTAGGTTGAAACCTTCTTATCAAACTCCACCTGGGGCTCCAATGCTGGTGATGCTGCTCGAGCTTTGGGCTGAGCTCTGCCCCTGCCTCGGCCCTTTGGTGCGGCCTCGGCCTCGACCCCTACCCCTCAAAGGAGCTGCCACTGGGGGCTCCGGCTGCTGTCGAACGGAAGACGTAGCACGTGTTCTCGCCATCTGTAGAAGAACAAGAATAGAAGAGTTCAATCAGCAATGGTAGAAAAAATCGCACGACAGTGAATAATAGAAGTGAAATTGTTCCTAAACTCCATAGCCTATGAAAGATTAGTACAGTCGTCTCCGTATCGATCCTCCAGACTCTACTAAGCTTGCTCGTGAATCGTGAGACCTAGGAAACCTAGTGCTCTTATACCAACTTGTCACGACTCGAAATTATCATCTTCGGGACCGGTGATGGCGCCTATTGCTAGGCAAGCCAACATTAGAGAACCGTTAAGTAAATTATTATTCAATTCTGTAAATAAAATCAATTAAGCAAAAATGAAGTAAAACCGAATGCAAAATAACATGAATGCCCATAATATTTACTACAGTTCGGATCTGGAGTCACAATTCATGAGCTCCTACGATTTTCTACAATCAGAGTCTGAAAGAAGTACAACTATTTTGAACGAAATGAAACAATAAAAATAAGGGAAAATAGAAGGGGACTTCAAGATCCGCGGATGCCAACAGAACTACCTTGAGTCTCCACTGAAAAAGTCTGAGCTGCTACGCCTCTCGATCAGCTGGGACCAATGCCAAAATATGCTCAAGAAGTGCAAAGTTTAGTATGAGTACAACCGACCCCATGTACTATGTAAGTGCCGAGCCTAACCTCGACAAAGTAGTGACGAGGCTTAGTCGGGTCACTCACACTAAAACCTATGCGCAATATATAATAAAGACAAAAAAAGGAAATACATAACGAAATAAGGCAGTCAATTGAAAATAATAGCTACAACTTAAGGAAATAAGCCACTGACATCAGAATTACCAATCCTTAAAGTTCAAAAGAAAATACCGTAAAACTAACACAACTCAAGGAAATAGAAACACATAGGTTGTTGCGGCGCACAACCCGATCCCACCATATTACAATATCAGTATCATAATTCACTCTTGTTTCACCAAACAATCCACCCTTATTCCACATGTTGCGGCATGCAACCTGATCCCACCGTACAGTGCAGATTCTCCCTTATTCCACCATATCAATCCACCTTTATTTCACATGTTGCGGCGTGCAATATGATCCCACCATATCAATACAAATTACTCAATGTGCACAGTAAAATTAACAATTTAAATCATGAAAAGCCTTTACGATCAATAAATACCAAATAGGAAACCTTATACAACATGAGAATCTACATAGGAAATACTACACAGCGAGACCAGTACAAAAATATACAACTAGAAGGTGCAGATAAATCAACTTAAGCAAATAGTAGGAAATCATGAAACTATGAAAAGATCTAACATCATTAAATGGGAGCAGTTAAGCATGGAAAACACATTCAGAGCATATAACAATTAAGACAGGGAAAGAGATAATTCAGGAAAATGAGGAAAACAGAGAAAACAGATAATTCGGCGGCGCATAAGCACTCGTCACCTGACATATACACCGCTCACATGAAATTCACATAGCACCTAGTCCGAAGGTTCCTAATTCCCTCAAGTCAAGACTAGATACAACACTTACCTAGCTCCAAATATCACTTAATGCTCAACCACAAATTTTCCTCTAGAATTCACCTCCAAACCACTCGTGTCTAACCACAATTGACTCAATAATATCAAATATTGCTAAAGAAATCAATTACAATGCATAAATTTAGAATTCCCAAACTTTCCCTCCAAAATTTAAAAATTGACCCCTGGCCCACTTGGTCAAAACCCAAGGTTCGGACCAAAATCCATTTACCCATTCACTCCCGAACCCGATTATGTAATTAATTTCGAAATCTGGCCTTAAATTGAGGTCTAAATCCCCAATTTGGAAAAACCCCAATTCTTCCTAAATCCTTAGTTTTCTACCATGGAAGAACAAAGATTAGGGTTAGGAATTAATGAGTGATGTTAGAAATGGAATAAAAGGAGTTAAAGAGTGCAAACCTATGAATTGATGTTGAGTTTTCTCTTCAAAATCGCACCTAGGTCGAGCTCTAATGGAGAGTTCATGAAACAATGGGAAAATCCCGTTTTCTTGTCTGTTTTAAGTCATTAGCGTCAGGCCTTGTTCGCGTTCGCGAAGGGTCTGCTGTGATCGCGAAGCAGCAGCTCAAATAGCCTACGCGTTCGCGAAGGCGTATTTCCACCAGCCTACACGTTCGCGAGCCATGTGCCACGTTCGCAAAGAGTATAGGTCATTTCCCCCTCCCCCAGGTCAAATGCCTACGTGTTCGCGAGAGGTTGGTCGCGTTCGCGAAGGGTAATGCCCCCATTGCTCCGCGTTCGCGAAGAAGAATTTTTACCCATCCCCATTCCACTCTTCGCGTTCGCGAGAGTATCTTCGCGAACGCGAAGAAGGAAATCAAATGACAGCTGAAGCTGAGGAAAACCTGATTTTTCTAAGTCCAAAACCATTCGTAACCAATCCGAAATTCACCCGAGCCCTCGGGGCTCCAAACCAATTATGCACACAAGTCTAAAAACCTCATACGAACTCGATCTCGCAATCAAAATACCAAAATAACGCATAGGACTACGAATCGGACACCAAATCAAAGGAAATTTGCATAAAAAACT
>ML310999.1:2017-20775 GCA_005239505.1 Nicotiana paniculata
GTACCTGTTTTTACCTGATCTTCTATCTGATTCAGGACGTCTGGATCTGGAATGATCTTCATCTCTCGAACGAGCAATGATATCTTCTTCTATTCTGAGTTTAGTACTATACTTGTTATATACATAGTTCCATGTTGTAGCGGGGAATTCTCTTAAACTTTCCCTAAGTCGTCTCGTGGCTTCTAAGCTTTTATCATTTAGGTTGCTTGCAAATGCCATGGCTGCCCAATTATCAGGCACCCTGGGTAACTGCATTCTTTCTCGTTGAAACCTGTCTACAAACTCACGGAGTAGTTCCGTGTCTCCTTATTTTATTTTGAATATGTCTTCCATTCTCCTCAACTATTTGTGCACCAGAGTGTGCTTTTATAAACGAATCTGCAAGCTCAGCAAAAAAGTCAATAGAATTTTCAAGGAGAAGAGAATACCAGATTAGGGCCCTTTTGGTAAGTGTTTCCCCAAATTTTTTGACAAGGACTGATTCAATCTCTTATTTTGTTAAGTCGTTGCCTTTTACCCCAGTAGTGAAAACATTCACATAGTCACGTGGGTCAGTTGTTCCGTCATATTTGGGAACATCAGGCATTTTAAACTTCTTAGGTATAGGCAAGGGTGTCGCACTTGGCTTCCAAGGTTGTTGAGAATACCTATCAACATCAATGCCTTTGATGATAGGTGGTACTCAAGGAATTTGTTTGATGCGATCGTTTTGCTCCTTCATCTGTTTCTGCATGGTTAGAAGTAAATTTTGTAATTCTGAGTTATTAGATAGACCTGGTCTCATTTCGAGAGATTCATTAGGAGTATCTCCTCTTCCTGAGTTTGCCAACCCAGATTGAGGATTTTCCATGGTGATGGTGTTATTGGGGGGTGGCGTAGGCGGTGTAGGTAACACTGTCAGTAATCCTCTCGCAAATTCTTGCAAAGCTTGGCTCACATACTCTGCAATCATTTGCTTTACACGATCTTGTTCCACAGTTTGATCATTATCACCATTGTTGTTATTCGATATTTCAGGGGATTGTTCCCTTGAACCATGTGGGGTTCCTGAAGGCGATGGAACTGGGGTTCCACTCCTTTGCTGGTTGTTGTTGTTGGAGTTTGACATAGTTCAGAGGATATCACTTGAAAAGCAAACAAAGATTATCATATTCCCGGTAACGAAACCAATTTGTTTAACTAAAGAATTAGACCCTTTGACTAAAGCTATTTTTAATATGAACAGGGGTTACTGATAATCAAGGAAATAGAGAAAAATGAATAACAGACAATATTGCAGAAATATAGAAAAGCGAAGTCAATTATAGTCGAGAATCAGATGCCTTTACAAGCTGTATTCCCATCTCTTATATAGGAGATTCATATAACGTACAACTCTTTCTATGGTTGCTCATTAATGACTAATTATGACATTAATGAGGCGTTACAAAGGATAACGGTAATTGGGGTACGATTACATAACGTTCGAGTAATCAATTGTGGGTCTTTGAATCTGCCCGTAGATTTGTCTAGATCCATTTTGACAGTGCCTCTCCCCTGTTTTGATCAGGTTGAGTTTCCCGTGGCTGATAAGCTCGAGGGTTTACTGAATCGTGCCTCTTTGTTCCGTACCTCTTCAAAGAATCACATCCAGCTGTCGCGTTTTCCTGTGTCCACGTGACTGGCTGAGTTGTCAAAAGTTGGCTTACGTGTGAAGCTCTTTTTTACCAATACATGTATGTATATATATCTATCTACCCATGATCTGGAGTCACAACTCACGGACTACTATGATTATCTACAAGTATTTGGCTGAAAGAAAAGTATACAACTTATTACACAACTGTTTATGAACCAAAGAAAAAAACAGTAAGTGAACATATAGGAGGGTACTCCAGGAATATGTGGACGTCAGCAGATCTACCTTGGGTCTCCGGGAAAAGAAGTCAACAGCAAAGCTCGGAATCAGCTCGGCCCGACACCTGGATCTGCACAAAAAGTGCAGAGTGAAGCATCAGTACAACCGACCCCATGTACTGGTCAGTGTTGAGCCTAACCTCGGAGAAGTAGTGAAGAAGCTAGGACAAGACACCCACATATAACTTGTGCAGTATAATCATACAAGTAGCAACAATAGTAATAAAAGAGATAAAACAGGAAATAATGGGAGGGACATGCTGAGGGGTTCACAATGTAAGGAATACGAAACAAGGATAAAACAGAATCAATCAATATGCTTTAACAAAATAAACAAGTAAAAACAGTAAAGGATTGCACGACATCACCCTTCGTGCTTTTACTCTCAATCTCACCATATGAATAATAGAAAGACACGGCATCACCCTTCGTGATTTTACTCTCTCATAATATGACACGGCTTCACCCTTCGTGCATTATCACTCACAAAACATGGCACGACATCACCCTTCGTGCATTATCACTCACAAAACATGGCACGACATCACCCTTCATGCATTATCACTCACCCACAAACATTGCATGACATCACCCTTCGTGCTTTACACTCTTCCTTACCCAAAACAAAGATCAACAACACGGAGAGATAAAAATATCATAAATCGGTCTTACTTCAATATTTAATGTCACAATATCAAGCTCAACCTTGAGTCAATACTCAACACTTACTAAATTTCAGTAAAACAGGATAAGAGATGTCCAACATAACAATTAGCTAAGCTAAGCATGAACAAGTTGATTAGAGACTACAACAGTTACCACAATAGGACTCACTCGCATGCTATGACTCGACATCAACACATAGGTGCTCGTCACTTCACCTATATATCGTACTCAATGACCAATATTGTAGAAAGAAGTCAATTAATACCAAATCCTTCAAGCCAAAGTTAGACACGACACTTACCTCGATCCGTAGGCCACTCACCACTCAAGTACTGCTTTTCCTCTAAAATTCACCTCCAACCCACTCGTATCTAGTCATAATTAGCTTAATAAGATCAATTATTGCTAAAGAAATCAATTTGAATACAAAATTATAGTTTTCCCAATTTTTTTCCCAAAAAGGTAAAAATCGACCCCGGGCCTGCTTGGTCAAAACTCGAGGTTCAGATAAAAATCCGTTCACCCATTCACCCCCGAGCCCGAATATATAAATAGTTTCAAAATCCGACTCCAAATTGAGGTCCAATTTCTAATTTTTCAAAAATCCCTAATTCTACCCAAACCCCCAATTTCTACCATGAAATTCCTAGATTCTAAGTTGAATTCTTGTAAAATTGAGTAGAAGATTGAAAGAAACGATTTAAGGAACACTTACCTATGATTTGGGGAAGAAAATTTCCTTGAAAAATCGCCCTAGGTGTCCTATCTTTTTGAAAATGAGAAGAAAATGGCTGGAGTCCGAATTAAATGAACTCACTGCCCAACGACCTTCGCATCTTCACATCCGCACGTGCGGACCTGACGTCCACTTCTTCGGAAAAGGACTGGGCGAACTGGTGCCGCACCTGCAGACAGGGTTTCGCTTCTGCGGTCTCGCTCCTGCGGACAGGGTTCCGCTTCTGTGGTCCCGCTCCTGCGGAGGGAAGTCCACATCTGCGGAGAAATGAAGTCCAGGCCTGGGTCGCACCTGCAGGGCTATCGCTCGCACCTGCGACCAATGGCTCGTAGGTGTGGGCACATCAGATCTGGTGCACCAGCAGCCTTGATAAGGTTTGAACTCAACTCGCGCATCGCCCGAATGGCACCCGAGCCCTCGGTGCTCCAAACCAAACATGCACACCAGTCTAAAAATATCATACGGACTTGCTCGTGCGATCAAATCTCCAAAATAACACCTCGAACAACGAATTTAACACCAAAACACATGAAATTCTCAAGAACACTTTAAAATTTCTATTCTCTCTACCGAGGGTCCAAATCGCGTCAAATCAGTTCTGTTTCTCACCAAATTTCACAGACAAGGTTTAAATATCGTAACAGACCTATACCGGGATCCGGAACTAAAATGACCCGATACCATCAAGATCAAACATTGAGCAAATTCTTCAAAGTCATTAATTTTCAGTAATTCAATTTTAGTCAAAAATTCATATCTCGAGCTAGGGACCTCGGAAGTCGATTCCGGGCATACGCCTAGGTCCCATATTTTACTACGGATCCACCAGGACCATCAAATATGGGTCTGTGTCTGTTTACTCAAAATATTGACCGAAGCCAACTAAAATCATTTTTAAAGCCAACAATCATTATTTTCATCATCTTTCCACAGAAAGGCTTTCCGGAATTATGCCCGGACTGTGCATGCAAATCAAGGTAGGTAAAAATAAATTTTTTAAGGCTAACGAGCGTAGAATAGAGTCCTAAAATACAAGATGACCCCTTTGGGTCATCACAGCAGGTAAATAACTTCACCATGCATTAGCATGAAGTTTTAGCTTCAATATGAAACCACTTCATTCTATATTAGCATGAAGTTTTAACTTCAACATGAAACAACTTCATGCTACATTAGCATGTATTTTTAGCTTCAAGGTGAAATAAATTCATGCAAGTGTGATTGTGAAGATTCTAAACAAGTTTCTGGTTTTTTGATAAAGCTGGTGAGAGGAGAGGAGGAGATATTTTTTCGTGAATGGGGTTGCGTGATGCTAGAGGTATCATTGTCATATTATTACGGATTTTTTATTATCTGGCTATCAAATCAATAATTTTTAAAAATAGGGTACAAGTTAAAAGGTGGCACAAATATAGAGTACAACTGCAAAACCCCCACTCATACTTCATGAGCAACCCATATAATACCAGGATATTTACGAACCCATCTGAGAGCACTTATCCATTCATAAAAGAAAAAAGAATATGTGACATCTATATATTGTGTTTCTGTCACGACCCCAAATCCTAACAGGTCGTGATGGCGCCTATAGTGGAACTAGGCTAGCCAACCATCACATAACTACACATTTGATCTATTATAATATTTACAAAAATAAATAATAATCAACAAACAGAGTATAAAATAATTTCTTTAAGTCTTTACGCCGCAATAATAATCTAACAGTCTAAAGAAATCCCCCAAGACTGGAGTCAACCGATCACGAGCATCTAAGAAATAAACTAACTCTGCTAATGTCATAATAATGTCTATGAATCAAATACTAAGTACTAAATGAAGAAGGGAAGTGGAGAAGCTGCGGACGCTGGACAGCTACCTCGAAATCCCAAACGCTGATGACAACGAGCTCGGAAGACTAATGCTCCGAACCAGTACCTGGATCTGCACACAGGGGTGCAGGGAGTAATGATGAGTACGCCAACTGAGTAGTAATGAAAATAAATCACCGTCTGAAGTATATAAACACACATCACAAAAACACCAATCCACAAAATAGTAAAACATCAAGTCTCAATACAGTATACATATGTTCGAAAACCAATTTCCATAAAATCCTTTTGAAACAAGTATATTTTCAATATATCTCAGTAAAACTCTCAGTAATATCAGTTTGAAAAATGAAGTGAATCATAGTCAAAACTCAGTAAAATATCATCATAAAACTGCCTCTCGGGCCATATAGCCCAAGCGCTCAGTAGGTACCTGCGCTCACTAGGGGTGTGTACTGACTCCGGAGGGGCTCCTACAGCCCAAGCGCTATAAACAAGACAAATCATGGCATCAATCACTCTCAGGCACTCGGCCTCTCTCATATCATAACATCCTCACAATATTGTCCCTCGGCCTCACTCAGTCAGACACTCTCAGCATGCCATTCGGGCCATAAATAAAATGGGGTTCTCGACCCAAAATAGTATCTCATTTCAAGAAATAGTAATATTATCAAATAAGAGTGTCAACAATTTCACAAGAAAGACCGAGTGTAAAATCATAGTTTCAAAGTGAGGAATATCAGTAAAATAGCCCTCAAGGGGTTAAAACAGATCGGCACTACGCTCCAAACATGGCTTACATCCCAAGTATAACAAAACATAATAATACTAATAACCATATGTTTTAAAAGCGGTTTTGCAACTCCATAGTTGCCTAAAAAAGATGCATTTGTCCAAATTTCCAATGCGCGCCCCACACTCATCATCCAGTGTGTGTGTCACTCCAAATCCGTGAAAGGACGTAAAGTCCGGGGTTCCATACCCTCAGGACAGGATTTAAAGACATTACTTACCTCAAACTAGCTCGAAAAGCTACTCTGCAACCTGCTTGCCTCTCGAATCAACTCCCGAGTGCTCTAAATCTATAAAGATAAGATCTTTCTCATCAAATTATGCTAAGGAAATGAATTCCAATTGAGAAATACCAATTTTAGCACAAAACCCGAAATTAGCCAAAACCCGACCTCCGGGGCCCGCGTCTCGGAACTCGACAAATTTTATACCAAAATGTTCTTCATCATCTCACGAGTCCTTACATACAAAGAACTCTAAAATCGGAGTTCGTTTGACCCCTCAAATCATCCCCTAAAGGTCTCATAATCTCAAGCCCTAATTCCATCTTTTTCTACTGATTTTCATAAATTAAACGATGATAATTTGATCCTTAATCACATATAATCGAGTTTTAGGGTCCAAAATCCTTACCTCAATGAAGAACAATGATTTCCTCTCTTAAAAATTGCCTCAAAAGCTTCTTCCCGTTCAAAAATGGTGGAAAAGTGGGTTATGGTCGCGAATGCGTTAATTATATACTACCCAGGTTTTACTCATCGCGAACGCCCCAAAACAACCGCGTTCGCATAGAACAAAAATCCAACGGCCTTAACTTACTCTATATGAACGTGGCTACCAGCTTGCGATCGCACAACTTCCACCAGCCCACCTTCACGAACGCATAGACCAATGGGCCTGGGGGTCCCTCAACCACCTATACTCTACGCGAACGCACATCTACTCCCGCGTTCGCAATGCCCAGACCCCTCGACTCACCGTGTTCGCACCTCCAGGCTCGCGAACGCATAGAAGGAATTTCTTCAGAAGCCCAAAGCCCTTATGCGAACACGGGACAACCTCCGCAAACGCATCGGGTAAATCCCTACTGCAGAAACACCAGCAATTCAGCTGGTTCAAAATCCACCAATCACCCCGTTGACCACCCGAAACTCACTTGAGGCCCTCGGGACCTCAACCAACCATACCAAAACATCCCATAACATCATTGAAACTTATTCGAGCCCTCGTAACACCAAAAACAACACCAAAACACCAAAATCACATTGAATTCAAGCCTAAGAACTTTGAAATTCCTAAATTTTACCAACGATGCCGAAACCATCCAAAACACCTCCGATTGATCTGAAATTTTGCACACATATCCAAAATAACATTACGAACCTGTTCCAACTTCCAGAATTCCATTCCGAACCCGACAGCCTATTTTCCACAGTCGACCGGAAATCACCAAAAACTAACTTTCGCCAATTCAAGCCTAATTCTACACCGGACATCACAAAATTATTCTGAACACACTCCTAAGTCCCAAATCACCTAACGAGGCTATCCGAGCCATAAAATCCGCATTCAGAGGTCATTTATCAATAATTCAACTCTCAGCTGACATCTCCCACTTTAAGGCTATTCTTACAGACTAAGTGACTAAATTCTCACTACAACCATTCCGATTCCGAGCCTACCAACACTAACACATCATAAACAGTATAACCAACCTATGAACATGCAATAAACAGTAATTATAATGCATGTTCTACGTAATGATCGACCGGGTCGTTACATTCTCCCCCTCTTAAACAAATGTTCGTCCTCGAACAGGCCTAGAAACATACCCGGAGCCTCAAACAAGTGAGGATACTACCTTACATCTCCTACTCGGTCTCCCAAGTAGCCTCCTCCACTGGCTGACCTCTCCATTGTACCTTCACTGAACCTATATTCTTGGACCTCAACTTTCTGACCTGACGATCCAAAATTGCTAATGGCTCTACCTCATATGACATATCACCCTCGAGATGGACTGTGCTGAAGTCTAACACATGAGACGAGTCACCAACATATTTCCTGAGCATTGACACATGAAATACCGGATGAACAATCCATAGGCTGGGTGGCAAGGCAAGTCTATAAGCCACTTCTCCAACCTTCTGAAGCACCTCAAAAGGACCGATAAACCGTGGACTCAGCTTTCCCCTCTTTCCGAACCTGATAACACCCTTCATGTGTGATACCTTCAGCAGTACCTTATCACCTTCCATAAAAGACACATCCTCGACCTTCCGGTCCGCATAACTCTTCTGCCTAGACTGCGCCGTGCAAAGTCGCTCATGAATCAACTTCACCTTCTCTAACACATCCTGAATCAAATCTGTGCCCAATAGCCTAGCCTCACCGGGCTCGAACCAACCAACCGGAGATCTACACCTCCTACCATATAAAGCCTCGTACGGGGCCATCAGAATACTGGACTGGTCGCTATTATTATATGCAAACTCCGCTAGTGGCAGAAACTGATCCCATGAGCCACCAAAATCAATCACACAGGCTCGTAACATGTCCTCTAAAATTTGAATAGTCCTCTCGGACTGCCCGTCGGTTAGAGGATGAAATGTTGTGCTCAACTCTACATGAGTGCCCATACGTCTCTACACAGCCCTACGACTCAAAGTATCAGCCACTACATTGGCCTTTCCCAGATTATACAAAATAGTGAGGTCATAATCCTTGAGAAGCTCTAACCTTCTCCTCTGACGCAAATCTTCTTCCTCAGCAGATACTGCAAACTACGATGATCAGTGAAAATCTCTCACTACACTCCATACAAATAATGCCGCCAAATATTCAAGTCATGAACAATGGCAGCTAACTCAAGATCGTGCACAGGATAATTCTTCTCGTGCACCTTCAACTGTCTAGACGCGCAGGCAATCATCCTACCGTCCTGCATCAATACCGCTCCAAAACCAATTCTAGAAGCATCACAATAGACTGTGTAAGAACCCGAACTAGTAGGCAAAACTAGTACCAGAGCTGTGGTCAATGCTGACATGAGCTTCTGAAAGCTCTCCTCACACTCATAAGACCATCTGAATGGAGAACCCTTCTGGGTCAATCTGGTCAAAGGCGAATCAATAGAAGAGAATCCCTCCATAAAGCGACGGTAATATCCCGCCAAACCAAGGAAACTCCTAATCTATGTAGCTGAGGACGGTCTGGGCCAGCTCTGCACCGCCTCTATCTTCTTCGGATCAACCTGAATACCCTCACTAAATACCACATGCCCCAAGAATGCTACTGAACCAGGAAAAAACTCACACTTGGAGAATTTTCCATAAAGCTTCTCCTCCCTCAACCTCTATAACACAACTCTCAAATGTTGAGCATTCTCTTCCTGGCTGCCAGAATAAACCAGGATGTCATCAATGAACACAATGACGAAAGAATCAAGGTAAGGCTGAAACACGTTGTTCATCAATTGCTAAACGCAGCTGGGGCATTGGTCAGCCCAAATGACATAACCAGGAACTCATAATGACCATATCTGGTCTTGAAAGCAGTCTTCGGAATGTCAGAATCCCGAATCTTCAACTGATGATACCCAGATCTCAAGTCAATCTTGGAGAACACTCTAGCCCCTTGAAGCTGGTCAAACAAGTCATCAATACGGGGCAACGGATACCGGTTCTTCACCGTAACCTTATTCAGCTATCTATAATCAATACACATGCGCATGGAGCCATCTTTCATTTTCACAAACAACACCGGTGCACCCCAAGGTGACACACTAGGCTGAATGAACCCCTTATCTAGGAGTTCCTGAAGCTGCTCTTTCAATTCTTTCAACTCCGCTGGTGCATTGTGGTAAGGTGGAACAGAGATAGGCTGGGTGTCTAGCACCAGGTCAATACCAAAATCAATATCCCTGTCAGGTGGCATGCCTGGAAGGTCTGCAGGAAATACGTCTGGAAAATCACGGACCACAGGAATAGAATCAACAGAAGAAATCTCACTACTAACATCCCTCACAAAATCAAGATAAGACTCACACCCTTTCTCAACCATACGCTGAGCCTTCAAATAAGAAATCACTCTGCTAGGCACATGCCCTATAGACCTTCTCCACTGAACTCTCGGAACTCCGGGCATAGCTAGGGTCACGCTCTTAGCGTGACAATCAAGAATAACATGACATGGGGATAACCAATCCATGCCCAGAATCACATCAAAATCGACCATACTAAGTAACAGTAGGTCCACTAGGGTCTCCATACCCCCAATAGATATCACACACGACCGATACACACGGTCTACAACAACAGTATCGCCCACCGGAGTCGACACATGAACAGAGGTAACTAAAGACTCACGGGGCATATCCAGAAAATAGGAAAAATATGAAGAAACATAGGAATATGTAGAACCAGGGTCAAATAAAGCCAAAGCATCTCGCCAACAGACTGAGACAATTACCTGCGATCACTGCATCGGAGGCCATAGCATCCGGCCTGGCTGGAAGTGCATAAATACATGAGTGGCCTCCACCTTCTCGACCTCCCCCTCTAGGGCGGCCTCTAGCTGCCTGACCACCACCCCTGGCTGCTTGGGTAGGTGGTGGAGTGACTGGGGATGAAGTCGAGGGCTGAACCCTCTGCTGATATGAACTACCAGGACGACGAGGACACTGCCTCCACCCATGTCCGAACTCTCCACACTCAAAACAACCACATGGATCTAGAGATGGAGACTGATGAGAACCCCTGCCACCATGATAACCATCGGATGAACCATGCATAGAAGAACCTTGATATGATGATGCTCTGGAGGAAATCTGAGCTAGAAGGGCACTAAAAGATGAACGTTCCTGATGAGGACTACGGGGACCCTGCCCCAAAGATTCACCACTGTAAGCTATCTGCTCAAATGTAGCTCCAAACACTCTCTCCCTGGTCATCCAAATCCGAAGCTGATACGTGAGACCATCTACAAATCTCCTGATCCTCTCCCTATCAGTAAGGACTAACTCAGAAGCATGTCTAGCCAACTCGAAAAACCTCATCTTCTGCTGAGTAACTGACAACTCTCCCTGGCGCAGCTGCTCAAACTGCCTGCACTGCTCCTCTCTGTGGGACTGAGGGACATGCTTCTCCAAAAAGATCGTGGAGAACTGCTGCCAGGTGAGTGGTGCTGAACCAACCGGCCTATGCCTCTCAAATGCCTCCCACCAAGTGAAAGCAGCACCAGTAAATTGAAATGTAGAAAACGAGAACCCACTGGTCTCCAAAATACCCGCAATACGTATTATCCTCTAGCATTTATCCAGAAAATTTTGGGCATCCTCACCCTCTGTGCCGCTGAAAGTCGTAGGCTGAAGTCTACTGAACCTCTCCAGCCTATGTTGCTCATCGTCGGGCATAGCTGGAACCACATAGTCCTGAACTGGGGCAACCGGCTGGGCTGGGACTACCCCCAGTGCCTGAATACCTTGTACAGCCTGCTCAGGTGTCTGGGGAGCTGGAGTCTGAACGCCTCCCCCGGTCTGAGCTGCAGTGGCAGTAGTAGACATAACAACTGCTTGAGCCAAACTGGTACACACCGTCAATATCTGAGCCAGGGTCTCCTGAAGACCTGGAACAACAATAGGCACTGCCGGTGCCTGAGCCTGTCCCGCTGGAGCACCCTCGGCGGAAACCTGATCCTGAATGACAAGGGTATCCTGTGGTACTGTCCCGGCTGCTACGCTAGCTGGTCCCCTAACTCAACTACGGCCTCGACCCTTGTGGGTCTGGCTGGTGTCTGGTCACCCTGATCGGTAGTGCGTGTCCTCACCATCTGTGAGAGAATGAAACAACAGTAGTTTAGATTTCAAGAACCAATAGAACGACACGAAAGAGTTCAAGAAAATGAGATTTTTCCTAAGAGTTCTGTAGCCTCTAAAAGATAAGTACAGATGTCTCCGTACCGATCCGCAAGACTCTACTAAACCTGCTCATGATCGTTGAGTCCTATGTAACCTAGAGCTCTGATACCAACTTGTCACGACACTTGTCACGACCCCAAATCCTTACAGGTCGTGATGGCGCCTATCGTGGAACTAGGCTAGCCAACCATCACATAACTACACATTTTATCTATTATAATATTTTGAAAATCAATAAAAATCAGCAAACAGAGTATACAATAATTCCTTTAAGTCTTTACGCCGCAATAATAATTTAACAGTCTAAACAAATCCCCCAAGACTAGAGTCAACCGATCACGAGCATCTAAGAAATAAACTAACTCTGCTAATGTCATAATAATGTCTATAAATCAAATACTAAGTACTAAATGAAGAAGGGAAGTGGAGAAGCTGCGGACATTGGATAGCTACCTCGAAATGCCAAACGCTTATGACAACGAGCTCAGACGACTACTGCTCCGAACCAGTACCTGGATCTACACACAGGGGTGCAGGGAGTAATGATGAGTACTCAGTAGTAATGAAAATAAATAACGGCCTGAACTATATGAACACACATCATGAAAACACCAATCCACAAAACAGTAAACATCAAGTCCCAATACAATATACATAAGTTTGAAAACCAGTTTCCATAAAATCCTTTTGAAACAATTATATTTTCAATATATCTCAGTAAAACTCTTAGCAATATCAGTTTGAAACATGAAGTGAATCATAGTCAAAACTCAGTAAAATATCATCATAAAACTGCCCCTCAGGCCATAATCATCACTTGTAACAATTTCCCTCAGCACCTCACCATCACTCAGTATCAGCCCCGCGGGCAACCTTACTGTCACTCATGCCTCCAAATCACTCATCACTCGGCACTCGCACTTAGTAGGTACCTGCTCTCACTGGGGGTGTGTATAGACTCCGGAGGGGCTCCTACATCCCAAGCGCTATAAACAAGCCAAATCATGGCATCAATCACTCTCAGGCACTCGACCTCTCTCATATCACAACATCCTCACAATATTGGCCCTCGGCCTCACTCAGTCAGACACTCTCAGCATGCCATTCGGGCCATAAATAAAACGGGGTTCTCGACCCAAAATAGTATCTCATTTCAAGAAATAGTAATATTATCAAATAAGAGTGTCAGCAATTTATCAAGAAAGACCGAGTGTAAAATCATAGTCTCAAAGTGAGGAATATCAGTAAAATAGCCTTCAAGGGGTTAAAACAGATCGGCACTAGGCTCCAAACATGGCTTACATCCCAAGTATAACAAAACATAGTAATACTAATAACCATATGCTTTAAAAGCGGTTTCGCAACGCAATAGTCGCCTAAAAAAGATACATTTTTCCAAATTTCCAATGTGCGCCCCACACTCGTCATCCAGTGTGTGCGTCACTCCAAATCCGTGAAGGGATGTAAAGTCCGGGGTTTCATACCCTCATGACAGGATTTAAAGACATTACTTACCTCAAACTAGCCCGGAAAGCTACTCTACAACCCGCTTGACTCTCGAATCAACTTTTGAGTGCTCCAAATCTATAAAGATCAGATCTTTCTCATCAAATTATGCTAAGGGAATGAATTTCAATTGAAAAATATCAATTTTAGCACAAAACCCGAAATTAGCCAAAACCCAACCCACGAGCCCGCGTCTCGGAAATCAACAAATTTTATAACAAAATGTTGTTCATCATCTCTTGAGTCCGTACGTATAAAGAACTCTAAAATCGGAGTTCGTTTGACCCCTCAAATCATCCCCTAAGGTCTCATAATCTCAATCCCTAATTCCATCTTTTTCTACTGCTTTTCATAAATTAAACTATGATAATTTGATCCTTAATCACATATAATAGAGTTTTAGGGTCCAAAATCCTTACCTCAATGAAGAACAATGATTTCCTCTCTTAAAAATCGCCTCAAAAGCTTCTTCCCGTTCCAAAATGGTGGAAAAGTGGGTTATGGTGGCAGATGCGTTAGTTACATACTGCCCAGGTTTTACTCATCGCGAACGCACCAAAACGACCATGTTCACATAGAACAAAAATCCAACGGCCTTAACTTTCTCTATGCGAACGCGGTTACCAGCCCGCGATCGCATAGCTTCCACCAGCCCAACCTTCGCGAACGCACCCCAGGCCCCGCGAACGCATAGACCAGTGGGCCTGGGGGTCCCTCAACAACCTATACTTTACACGAACCCACATCTACTCCCATGTTCGCAATGCGCAGACCCCTCGACTCACCACGTTCAGACATCCAGGCTCGCGAGTGCATAGAAGGAATTTCCTCAGAAGCCCAAAGCCCTTATGCGAACGCGGGACCACCTCCGAGAACGCATAGGGTAAATCCCTACTGCAGAAGCACCAGTAATTCAGCTGGATCAAAATCCAATAATCACCCAGTTGACCACCTGAAACTCACCCGAAGCCCTCGGGACCTCAACCAACCATACCAACACATCCCATAACATCATTCGAACTTAGTCGAGCCCTCGTAACACCAAAAACAACATCAAAACACCAAAATCACATCGAATTCAAGCCTAAGAACTTTGAAATTCCTAAATTCCACCAACGATGTCGAAACCATCCAAAACACCTCTGATTGATCTGAAATTTTGCACACATATCCAAAATAACATTACGAACCTGTTCCAACTTCCGAAATTCCACTGCCGACCAGAAATCACCAAAAACTAACTTTCGCCTATTCAAGCCTAATTCTACACCGGACATCACAACATTATTCCGAATACACTCCTAAGTCCCAAATCACCTAAAGAAGCTATCCGAGCCATAAAATCCGCATTCCGAGTTCATTTACCAATAAGTCAACTCTCAGTTGACTTCTCCCACTTTAAGGATATTCTTAAAGACTAAGTGACTAAATTCTTACTACGACCATTCCGATTCCGAGCCTACCAACACTAACACATCAACAACAGTATAACCAACCTATGACCAGGAAATAACACTAATTATAATGCAAGTTCTACGTAAAGACCGACCGGGTCGTTACATTCTCCCCTCTTAAACAAATGTTCGTCCTCGAACGGGTCTAGAAACATACGTGGAGCCTCAAACAAGTGAGGATATCTGCTCTGCATCTCCTACTCGGTCTCCCAAGTAGCCTCCTCCACTGGCTGACCTCTCCACTGTACCTTCACTGAAGCGATATTCTTGGACCTCAACTTTCTAACCTGACGATCCAAAATTGCTAATGGCTCTACCTCATATGACATATCACCCTCGAGCTGGACTGTACTGAAGTCTAACACATGGGACGGGTCACCAACATATTTCCTGAGCATCGACACATGAAATACCGGATGAACACTCGATAGGCTAGGTGGCAAGGCAAGTCTATAAGCCACCTCTCCAACCTTCTGAAGCACCTCAAAAGGACCGATAAATCGTGGACTCAACTTTCCCCTCTTTTCGAACCTTATAACACCCTTCATGGGTGATACCTTCAGCAGTACCTTATCACCTTCCATAAAAGACACATCTCAGACCTTCCGGTCCGCGTAACTCTTCTGCCTAGACTGCACCGTGCGAAGTCGCTCCTGAATCAACTTCACCTTCTCTAACGCATCCTGAATCAAATCTGTGCCTAATAGCCTAGCCTCACCAGGCTCAAACCTACCAACCGAAGATCTACACCTCCTACCATATAAAGCGTCGTACGGGGCCATCTGAATACTGGACTGGTAGCTATTATTATATGCAATCTCTGCTAGTGGCAGAAACTGATCCCATGAGCCACCAAAATCAATCACACAGGCCCGCAACATGTCCTCTAAAATCTGAATAGTCCTCTCTGACTGCCCGTCAGTCTGAGGATGAAATGTTGTGCTCAACTCTACCTGAGTATCCATACCTCTCTGCACGGCCCTGCAACTCAAAGCATCGGCCACTACATTGGCCTTCCTCGGATGATACAAAACAGTGAGGTCATAATCCTTGAGAAGCACTACCCTTCTCCTCTGACGCAAATTCAAGTCCTTCTTCCTCAGTAGATATTGCAAACTACGATGATCAGTGAAAATCTCACACTGCACTCCATACAAATAATGCCGCAAAATCTTCAATGCATGAACAATGGCAGCTAACTCAAGATCGTGCACTGGATAATTCTTCTCGTGCACCTTCAACTGTCTAGATGCATAGGCAATCACCCTACCATCCTGCATCAATACTGCTCCCAAACCAATTCTAGAAGCATCATAATAGACTGTGTAAGAACCCGAACCAGTAGGCAAAACTAGTACCAGAGTTGTGGTCAATGCTGAATTGAGCTTCTGAAAGCTCTCCTCACACTCATCAGACCATCAGAATGGAGCACCCTTCTGGGTCAATCTGGTTAAAGGTGAAGCAATAGAATAGAATCCCTCCATAAAGCGACGGTAATATCCCGCCAAACTAAGGAAACTCCTAATCTCTGTAGCTGAGGACGGTCTGGGCCAACTCTGCACCGCCTCTATCTTCTTCGGATCAACCTGAATACCCTCACTAGACACCACGTGCGCCAAGAAAGCTACTGAACCAGGCCAAAACTCACACTTGGAGAATTTTCGATAAAGCCTCTCCTCCCTCAACCTCTATAACACAACTCTCAAATGTTGAGCATGCTCTTCCTGGCTACGAGAATAAACCAGGATGTCATCAATGAACACAATGACGAAAGAATCAAGGTAAGGCTGAAACACGCTGTTCATCAATTGCATGAACGCAGCTGGGGCATTGATCAGCCCAAATGACAGAACCAGGAACTCATAATGACCATATATGGTCCTGAAAGCAGTATTCGGAATGTAAGAATCCCGAATCTTCAACTGATGATACCCAGATCTCAAGTCAATCTTGGAGAACACCCTAGCCCCCTGAAGCTGGTCAAACAAGTCATCAATACGGGGCAACGGATATTGGTTCTTCACCGTAACCTTATTCAGCTGTCTATAATCAATACACATGCGCATGGAGCCATATTTCATTTTCAAAAACAACACCGGTGCACCCAAGCTGACACACTAGACCGATAACCCATTATCTAGGAGTTTCTAAAGCTGCTCTTTCAATTCTTTCAACTCCGATGGTGCCATGCGGTAAGGTGGAATAGAGATAGTAAGGTGTCTGGCACCAGGTCAATACCAAAATCAATATCCCTGTCAGGTGGCATGCCTGGAAGGTCTGCAGGACATACGTCCGGAAAATCACTGATCACGCTCAACTATGTCTTGTAGAAGACTAAGCGGGCGTTGCAAATATAATCCGGGGTATTACGCCCAGAGTCGATCCCACAGGGAATTTACGTATCAATTAAGGCTATAAAATACTAAACTGTTGCTTAATCAAGTTTCTCAAGACTTTTGAATATCAATTTGGTGATGTTTAACTAATTCTACTAACAATAATAATAAACTACAAATTAACTAACAATTTAATGTAAACAATGATAAATAAGGTCTAAGGATATGGTTTCCCCCATTGGTGAATTCTTCCTTGGATATTTCTTTTAGTTTAATTGGCTATCTCTATCAATCATGAACTCTCTCACTATCATAAATCTCTCTCAAGTAAATATGATAATTTATTAGATGCACTCTCTCAAGTTACGCTAGCTAGATCGCAATACAGTTCACTTTAGATTGCACCCGAGGTATCGTTATCTCTAATCTAACCTCTAAACCCTCGGTTATGACTTTCGTCTATACTCCGGGAGTGGTGTTGTTCAAACAACTACCTAAATATGCACTCTCTCTCAAGTAGATACATAATAAATAGGAAGAGCTAATTGAGGGCCCTTTCAATCAACTACAATAAGAACGTAGTTGAACAAAAAGAGATTAATTAACCAAAATATATTAATATCACAATGAATTCATCCTCAATGGGTTCTACCAAAACCCTAGACTAAAGAATTTAGCTACTCACGTTTATAAGAATCAAACTCAAAAGAAATTGCATAATTGAAATACAAAGTAATGAATACTAGATATAGAAATCAATGTTTGTCACTTCTATGGTGTTTTCTTGTTGAATCCTTCGAAATCCTTCCGAATCTCCTCCGTCTCTCTTAAGTTGTGTTGTTTGGTGTTTATATATATGTTTAGGGCGAACCCTAACCATCTAGGAGATTTATATTTCAACCGGGAAACACTTAACTCGTCAAAACTCGGATTTGGCCGAAACTGGGAACCCCGGGCGTTTGGACTCTAACGCACCCCTAAGGCTAGGGCAGGCCTAGCGTTATGGGGTAAACGCCCCCTAACTGCCAGGTAGGGTCAGGCTTTAGGGGGCAAACTCCCGGCTATCGCACGAGTGTCTCCTTTTGCGTATTTTCGACGTATTTGCATCCCTTTAGCTCCGTTTCCATCTCCAATTCACCTACACATGAAATAAACTCCATTAAGCACATAACAAGTGTATTTTTATCATTAACGCACCTCAAATGTAAGGTATATTACATATTGAACTATGCATTCTAGCTTCGCATCAATACCCCACACTTAAACCTTTGCTCGTCCTCGAGCAATCAAACTACACTCATGTACACAATTTTATTAAGCAAATCTCTTAACATGTTATACCAAGAATATTTAAAACATTTCAAGCACAGAGGTGTGACATCCTCGCCTCAATAGTCGACTCACATATACCATGCTTTATTCACAATCCACTCACTACTCTAACATAGAGGTCAACAACATTACCTTTCCTTCATGAATCATGTGCCCTCACCAAATCAAAGAGCTAGTTCCTCACACAATAAAATTTAAGAACACTTAGGAACTCAAAATTGAAAAAATTCACTCGCTCTCAGAAATAAAACATTCATATGCCACACAAGACGTACCATAGGCTTGCCCCTA
>ML311000.1:0-228638 GCA_005239505.1 Nicotiana paniculata
TATATATATGTTCAATTTGCATACTTGTAAAACTAAGAATATTTTATAATGAAATTACCATTCTCAAACGATTCCAAATCTTTCTTCTCTAAAAAATACAATTCCAAATCATTCTTCTCTAAAGTTAACAATTCCACATGTACATAAACTTCGCATTGTTAAAACCACATATATGTACTAACCTCAATTTCAAAAGTGAATTTAGTTTAAAGCTTAAATATTAATACGTCTATGGAAATTCAAATAGTTTCAAATTTAACAGAACTAAAAAGTATCTAAAACCTAGAGGCAAGATTCCTAATGTGATTTGCAAGATGTATTTTCAACAAAGAATTTATCAAAACTAATTGAATAGAACAACCTTAAGAAAAACTGTAATGAACAATCTTAAATTCCCAACATGTTATAATACAATCATGTGAACTCAACCTGTACGAACATTTTCAAACTTGCATGCTATTACATCAAAATAATACTCTAACACACTTTTTTTGCCTTTAATTGAAATAACCTTTTGTAAAATTCCCACAATCATGTAAATATACACGGCAAGGTGATAAAATCAGAGACAATGTGAAGAAAGCATCTCCACAATGTCGAAGCAATCAACCTTCTATCCTCTATTACTGTTCACATAGGAAACCAAACTAACTACATGGTCAACAAAATAAAACTTTGTCTCACAAATCCCATGATTTTCTTCATAATTACTCCCCGCGAACATTCCTAACCTCTAATTCTGAATAATGTACTGGACAAGAAACAATATTATTAAGCAAAAGTTGACCAATTATTTCAAGCTTTTGCAGCCATGCCTTTAACTTGATATTTTCACATGTTTACAAAATGATACTTGTCTGCTCATCAGATTGAAGGCCAAACTTTGCCTTCTTCAACCGCACATACCACAACAATCAAGAATGTAATTCTTAGAGAAATTTATAAGTTATTTGTAGTGACCAACCACTGATATTGTCTACCTGAAGTTTGAAGTAATAAATTGAATTTTAGAGGTCAATCCTTTTTTGGTGATATATAGATTTTATCTTCAATAGAATAAAATTCTTAGAAAATTTTTGAATATCATTACTTCTGCAGGAATTTATATCTTCCGAACAACAGACCATTAAGTTTGATCCTTGTTTAGCCAATTTATCTCATTTCTCCGTGGAAAAATGTAGGCAAATATCTTAGATTAGAAAAAGGTACATATTATCTTAGATTAGACCACAAAAGGTGTTTTGGGAAAGAAGAGGGAAGAGAGTGACGCACCTTTTCCGGCGAGCAGCAGGTTGGGGCAGTCTGGGGTCTCAATGGAGGAAGAAGAGAGAAGACAAAAAAAAAAGAGAAAAAGAAAGAAATGGGGGCGGGGCTAGGGTTTTAAAAAAGATCCGCGGCAGATTTCGTCGCAAACCTAGCGACCATTTCAGTCGCAACTTAAAAAAGTAATTTGACAAAAATTTAAATAAATTTGCGTCTGTTTCGGTAGCAAATGGTCAAATAAAATTGTTTGACTTTTAGTTTCCGACTGAATCCGTCGCAATTTTTAATCCCGGATTTTAGCGCCAAACGTTGCGACCAATGTTGTCAGGAAAATAGTCGATAGAATTAAAAAAATATCACAAATATTATTTTTGAAAATTCTGATCGAATCGGTTGGAAATTTCTGACTGATTTTTCAGACGCAAATTTTCAGTCGCAAATCAGCTGTTTTTTAGTAGTGTAGAGCACCTGCCAGAGCAGCAACTGAGGAGCCACCAGTAGCTCCGATTGGAGGACAGGCACCGGAGGCGCCAGTGCTACCCTGGACTTCAAGAGACTTTATCGTAGTTCTTGAGCATGTTTGGTACATTGGATCAAGCGGTATTGATTGCAGTTGCACCGGTTACTTCACAGATTTGGGGGGAGGGGGGGGGGGGGAGATCAGACTCCCGCCACCCATACTGCTAAGAAGTAGGCTCATGTTGATCATACTCTGGGTGTGGTGTCAGTATAGCCCGCTATCGTGGTTCAGCCTGAGGTAAGGCCAGAGGCATCTGAGCAGGAGCAGCTGAGACTTGAGAGGTTCAAGAAGTATCACCCTCCTACTTATAGTGGCGCAGTGACTGAGTATTGATAAGTAGGAATTTTAACCTATTATTTACTCTCTTTTACTTGTATTTTGGGCAAAAAATGCATGAAGGTATTCCCGGAAACTAATGTAATATGCTTGCTTGCAATAACTGTTCAAAATGAGCCAAAAGAGTCATAATCAACTAAAAAAGGAGTCAAAATTTGAACAAAAATCAAGACTGGGCCAAGAAATCTGAAACGCGGACCGCACAAATAATGTGCGGCCGCGAAAGCCACAATGCGGTCGCGATCAAAATTACGCGATCTGCGAAAGGGAGATTCAGAGATGTTGATTTTTGGGCTAAAAGATGAACGCGGTCCGCACCAGAAAGGTGTGGCCGCGAAAGTACCTGTGCAGCCACGATTGGAATTACGTGGACCGTGGTGGCTGAGGTTCAGAGAGCTTACAATTTAATCAGAAACGAGAAGTGCGGTCCGCGTTAGAATTATGCGGCCGCAGAAGTATCTCACGCGGCTGCGATGAAATTTTGCGGTCCGCGAAACTCATCTCAACCCAGATCCAGAAGTGAAGAACGTAGACCGCGATCACGCGGTCATAAAAGCAAGAGTGCGGCCGCGCTCAGAATTACGTGCCGTACAATCTCCGCAGGGGTAATTTTATCCGGAAATTTCAGCTTAGTATAATTAGAACTTTTGTCATTTTTAGGTTATGTTATGTATTATCTGAGTACGTGAGACGGCTAGAACTTCCCTTTTGGGCAATTTTGTATTAGATTCATCTTTTAACATTAGATTTTCGTATATTAATCGTATATTATGGATTTTATCTTCTTTTCATCTTCAATTTTTATTATTTTCATGAGTAGGTAGACCCATAGCTAGGGTTGTGACCCAATCCAAGTGTGGGTATTTAATGGGTGTTGAATTTTAGGGCTTGAATGTGTATGGGTTAGTGATATTTAGCCTATTCTTGCTAGAATTATAGAATTAGTGGTTGCAAACACTGACTCATGCCTTTATGACTTAGTCTCTTCTTGAGAAACATGGACTAAGTCTAGGAAAATTAGGCTAACAAGGAATTGGGGTGAACTCAAGAAATTGATAGCCCCAATTAAAGGGTTAAACCTAGATATAGTAATACCCGACTGGAGATAATATCACTTGCATTGCATGAATGCCCATTTGGACTTGAGAAAGACAAATCTGAAAAAATCACTCAAACTACCGAGAGGTATAGAGTGAGTACCCAGGTGTGATAGCTATATTATGACCCCACCTAAATCAATCTTGCGCTAGATTCTTGCTACCCATTAGATATCCACCTAGGTAGAAGTCAAAACCATAGCCTCTTTAAACACTTGAAAACCAACAACAAAAACATTATACATAGTTTCAATCATTGCATACAATAGAGTAGCTTTAGAAGTAGAATCAAAACCAAATGTTTGGAAGTGTAATTAGAAGCAAAACCTGCATCTAGCTTAGATATAAACCTAATTCCAAACCAATTAACTCCCCGAGGATTCGATCCCGACCTAGTTGGGTTAAAACAACATCGACCATCCTCGCTACTCAATAGTAGTGTAGTCTTAGACCCGATCAGTTTTTGGCGCCGTTGTCGGGGAACGAACCCGAATCACCCGCGTGACAGGCGGGAATATTTCTGGATGAACAACTCCTCTCCGTGTATTTGACCCGGATGCCTTGGTTTGCCGAAGTGGCCAACTTTCTTGTGACTGTCATTGTCCCGAATGATTTCTCTTCAAACTAAAGGAAGAAGCTCAAACGGGACTTCTTGGATTATTATTGGGACGCACCATATCTTTTCAAAATTTTCAATGATGGTGTTATCTGGAGATGTGTTCCAGAAGAAGAACAATTGAGTATTCTTGAAGCTTGCCATTCCTCGCCCTATGGTGGTCACCATGGTGGGGCGAGAACTACTACAAAGGTCCTAAGTTGTCTATTATATTGTCCTGCCTTGTAAAAAGATGCTAGCGAGCTTGTTAAGCGGTACGATGATTGCCAAAGAGCCGGTGGGATCTCTAAGAAGAATGAGATGCCTCTCACCACCATCCTCGAGATTGATATTTTCTACGTGTGGGGCATCAACTTTATGGGACCATTTGCGACTCCATGTGGGAACACCTACATTCTTATTGTGTAGATTACGTTTCCAAATGGGTTGAAGTTGTTTCTTTACCCAACAATGAAGTAAGGAGTGTGGTGACTTTCTTAAAGAAAAATATCTTCACAAGGTTCGGCACACCAAGGACTATCATTATTGATGGGGGTTCTCATTTTTGCAACAAAGCCTTTGACACTTTATTCTCCAAGTATGGTTTCACTCATAAGGTGTCAACCCCCTATCACCCACAGGCAAATGGACATGTTAAGGTCTCAATAGGGAGATCAAGAGCATTTTATCCAAGACTGTCAATGCAAACCGGAATGATTGGTCAAGGAAACTTGACGATTAATGGGCCTATAGAACATCTTACAAGACTCCAATTGGTATGTCTCCATATCGGTTTGTATTTGGGAAAGCATGTCACTTCCCAGTGGAATTAGAGCACAAAGCCATGTGGGCGTAGAAGAAATTGAACCTTGAATGAGATGTAGCTGCCAATCTCCGGGTAGAGCAATGGAATGAACTTGATGAGTTCTGGTTCCATGCTTACTCCAGTTCGTCCATGTATAAGGACAAGATGAAGTATCTGCATGATAAGTATATCCGGAACAAAGAATTCAAAGAAGGTGACCTTGTCCTTCTATCCAACTCTCGGTTACGGATGTTTCCGGGAAAGCTCAGGTCAAAGTGGAGTGGTCTTTTTGAAGTGGTATATGTGACTCCTCTTGGTGCTCTTGATTTGAAAAACAAAAATGGTGAGATCTTTAGAGTCAATGGGCACCGAGTGAAGCACTACCTTGGAAATATTGATGATATCCATGTTGTGGCATTGATATATTTCAAATGGTTGATGGTAACATGCGTCGTGCCGTGACATTAAATCAGGTGCTTCTTAGGAGGCATCCCATGTGTTTTCTATCTTTTGATTTTCTTCTTAGATTAGGCATTGTTTTGGACTAACTGGTTGTGAAGTGTATGCAGGATTGGTTGTGCAGTGCAGGAAATTAAGAAGGAAAATTTGGCTAAGTGGTGAAATTTTGCACACCGCGCCCAAAATTATGCAGACCGCACAAGCACTTCATAACAAGAGACCTACTTCCGCACAATCCAAATGTCCTAAAATAATTTTAGAAGAGAAAATGATGGAAGTATTTCACCAAAAAAGTGATAGATGCCAATGAATACCTTGTCAAGGAGTTCTATGCTAATGTTGCCCACATAAAAAAGGGTACCACGGTGACGAAGTTCCCGAACTTGAAAATATGGTTTGATGGCCTCACTCTGAACAAATATGCCATATTTGAGGATGTGGAGGAACTGCAGTACCTAGAGACGCTAGCCTTGGATGAAGCAGCTCGTCCATGGCTAGCGGAGATACTAGCTACTCTAGAGACAACACCGGCATGGCTCACGACTGGAGTTCCAATAGTCAGAAAAACCCTTAACTTTGAAGCTAAAGGGTGGTCAACTTTCGTGTGCAGCCTGCTTTACCCTTGCCTGCATGAAAATTTCCTTCCACTCAGCCGGGCAATCTTGGTAGCTTGCATCATGGTGGGGTATCTAATTAATGTGGGAAACCTGATGTGCTAGAACATCTTCAAGGCAACCAACAAGGAATAAAGATCTTATCCCTACCCCAACTTCATTACCGAGTATCTCGAAGACCAAGGGGTAGAGAAGAGGCATTTTGATACGAATATGAGGGATAAAAATCCATTCTCCTGGTACCACATCCAAGGAGCGAGCAACCCTAAAGCTAAGGGTAAATACAGTGCCGCCACTGGCCAGTTTGAAGAGCCAAGGGTAGTGGCCACCGGGTCAGAGCCTTCCACAACAGCCGGTTCTTCATCTTCCATGCCTTCCCCATCATCCGGGCCATCCATCTTAGTGCCATTATCTGTGGCTTCATCTTCCACCTACCCTCAAACTGCACTACGGGTTTCACAGACACAATCCAACCTCAACAACTGGATGCAGGCAGCTACAACAAAGCTGACTGTCCTATCCGGTGCAGTAGCAGCACATTCTTCAGCCCATCACAGCTTCAGGTACCTCCATCAGTGGAGGATTCATTGAAGGAGCTTCTGGGCAACCAGAAGAAGCTTCTGGATAACCAGACGAAGATGTTGGAGACTCTTGACGCACATGGTAAGGTTACCAAGGATCTGGGCAAGCAAGTAGAGAAGATGCGGAAGACTTAGGCCTCAAAGGAGTCACTGGAGAAGTTGAGCAAGGAGGTCGAGAAGATTGCCTCTGCTGGAGATATCCCTCTGGACCTGCTCATGGAGGAGACAGTCCAAGCAGCACAAGCAGCAGAGCATCAGGCATCAAATGCAACAGCTGGCCAGTCTGAGGAGCCATCTGCCATTTCACACACTGTTTGAGGAGCTGATCAAGATGCTCAGCAACCCCGTAGTCCCCCCAGTTAGAGGATGCGGAGATCCAGCTAGAGGAAACAGAGGGTGCTAATGACCCCATGCAGTCTGAGGACCCTACTCATGTTCATGACCTGATGTAGACAAATACCACATAAGGAGTTCTCTTTACTCTCTTCCCCTTTTCCTTGTTCGTATTTTGCTAGTATCATTGAGGATAATGCTATTTTTTATTTGGGGGGGGGTGGTCCATTTTGACTTGTGATGACATTTGGTATGTAATAACCATTACTATATTTTTCTTTATCTTTATTTTCACCTTTGGTATGTATATAATTTTACCATTCGATGTATATATCATTTCCATTATGTATATATTTGTTTTACTCCATTCTATACATATTTAGTTTACTTTCATAGTTTACTTCATAACTTCTTTCGTTGTTTTTCCTTAGTAGCATAGCTTTTTATTTCCTTTAGTAGCTTCTTTTTACATTGTGATGACCCAAAAGGTCATCTTATGAATTAAGACTCCTTTCTGGGCTCATTAACCTTAAAAAGATTAATTTTAATTACTTCAATTTGCGTGCGCAGTACGAGCATGAAACCGAAAAGCTTTTATGTGAAAAATATGAGAAATAATAATTTTGGAGTTTAAAATTTGTTTTTTGATCTCGAGAGGTCCGTAGTAAAATATGGGACTTGGGCGTATGCCCGAAATTAAATTCTGAGGTCCCTATCTTTGGAAATCAATTTTTTAAGAAAATTGTTATGTTGGATTTTAAGGAGATAAAGAAATGAACTAATTTTTGAAATCGTTGGTATCGGGACCGTATTTCGGTTTCGGAGCTCGGTACAGGTTTGTTATGATATTTAAGTCCTATCTATGAAATTTGGTGAGGATCATAAATGATTTGACGTGATTCAGACGTCCGGTTGAGAAAATAGTGAAATTGAAGTGTTCTTGAGAAAATCATGACTTTTGAGGTTGAATTCATAGTTTTTAAAGGTTATTTTTGTGATTTGATCGCACAAGCAAGTCCCTATGATGTTTTTGGACTTGCGTGCATGTTTGGTTTGGAGCCACGAGGGCTCGGGTGTGTTTCGGGTAGGCTACAGAGTGTTTAGAACTTAGAAATATCAACAGGTGCATCTTGTGTCTGTAACCAGGCCTGTGATCTCCCAATTGCGACATCAGGTCTCGCAAATGCGAACCTGGCAGGCCTGGGAAATACGACACATTTTGTCGCAAATGTGACAAAGGCCTGGGAAGGACATTCTCGCAAATGCGAGATTTCTCTTTGCAAATGAGAAGATTGCCAGGATGACCAGAAGTCGCAAATGAGAAGGCAACAGTAATTTCAAAGGATTCGCAATTGTGAACCCCAGATCGCATTTGCGATAACCGCAGCCTGTTAAGTGGGATTTTAGACGGTATTTTCACCCATTTCTTAATTTTCTCAAACCCTAAACCTCCATTGGCGATTTTCCAAAGAATCAAACTTCTCCAAATCATAGGTAAGTGATTCCTAACTACTTTCTTTCAATCCTTTACAAGTTTTTACAAGATTTCAACCAAAAACCTAGAATTTCATGGTAAAATTTGGGATTTTTGGGTAGAACTTAGGAATTTCAAAATTTGGGAATTTAGACCTCGAATTGAGTTTGGATGCCAAAACCAACTGTATATCTGGGCTCGGGGGAGAATGGGTAAATAAATTTTTGTCCGAACCTCGAGTTTAGATCAAGCGGGCCTGGGTCAATTTTTGTCTTTTGATAGGAGAACATAGGAAAACCATAGTTTTTCATTAAAGTTAATTCCTTTAGCAATAATTGATGATATTGAACCAATTATGATTAGATTCGAGCGGGTTAGAGGCAAATTCTAAAGAAAAAGAGGTGATTGAGTAGTGAGTGACCTGCAGAATTGAGGTAAGTGTTTGGTTTAACCTTGACTTGAGGGAATATGAATCTCCAACTTATAAGCTATGTGAAATTTCATGTGTGTGGTGTATAGGTGAGGTGACGAGTATCTATTCACCACCAAATTATCTGTTTAGCATGTCCCCTTCCTCGCTTCCAATTTATTTTACTCCACGTGTACTTGTTTTGCTTACTTGTTTGTTAGATATTGTTTCACTTATTTGGGAGTATTAATTGTTCCTTAAATTCATTGGGGTACATTAATGGTTGAGCTGGTTGACAGTGTTTTATGATACACTCCGGTTGTTTCCATTGTAAAATGATAATTGATAAAGTTCATGCATAGTACAACTTTCTGCTTACAACTATTGAGGCATAAATATTGTGAAAGGCTTTGACCTAAAATGTGAAATCTTTTTTTTATAATAAATATATGTGATTGTCTGGTGGTAGCGGGTTGCATGCCGCAACAAGGAATAATAAGGGAGGACAGGTGGGATCGGGTTGCACGCCGCAACAGGAGAAATAAGGGTGATATATATAGGGAGGAGCAATAAGGGTGGACAGGTGGGAGCCAGTTGCGCTGCAATAAGGAGCAATAAGGAAGGATATTCATGTTTTACTGATTTTTAAATATAAAGACTGGAAAACTTGTTGTTTTATTCTATTGTTCCCATACTCTGCTTTTATTGTTATTTTAAATTGAAACTTGGAAATTTTCGTGATGATTGGTTATAGATGATATCTGGAAAAGTTAACCGAGTTGTTTTATTAATTATTGCAAGTTACTGTTTAATAAGTTTATTATTCCCTTCTTGATTTATTATACATTGTATCTAGGTTATGCGATAAACGCCCCGTCGTAGCCTCGTCACTACTTTGTCGAGGTTAGGCTCGACACTTACCAGTACATGGGGTCGGTTGTACTGATACTGCACTCTGCACTTCTGTACTAGTTGATATTATTCACACGGAGACACGAGGTAGATCTGCTGGCGTTTGCATATTCTTGGAGTCTTCTCCCATATATTCATTTACTATTTTACTTAGTTCAAAATAGACACATATATTTTCTTTCAGCCAAATACTTGTAGTATTCTTTAGTAGTTCGTGAATTGTGACTCTAGACCCTGGGTAGCAAGATATTATAATTAGCTTCGAGTTTCATTTTATCATGTCTCATACAATTCGACATTCGTTTATGTGATAAATTTAGACTTAATAGTATATTTTAATTGTTTAAAATATTGAAAATCCCTCTAACATTGGCTTGCCTAGCAAGTGTGGTGTTAGGCGCCATCATGATCCCGAGGATTAGGAATTTGGATCGTGACAAGTTGGTATCAGATAACTAGGTTGCCTAGGTCTCACAATTCACGAACAAGCTTAATAGAGTCTGAAGGATCGGTACATAGACGTCTGTACTTATCTCTCAGAGGCTATGAAGTTAGAAACAAACTTATTTTTATTTCTACTTTGTCTTACGGTTCTTGTTATCTCAAATACTGATAGAACTCCTCTATTCTCTCGCATATGGAGAGAACTCGTGCTTCCTCTTCCGCTGACCAAGAGTCAGGTCCTCCAGCAGAAGTAGCTCCTACTAGGGGCAGAGGCCGAGGCCATGTCAGATGTTGAGGCAGGGGCAGGACTCAGCCCATTGCTCAGACAGCAGCCCCAGCTGCGGAGCCCCCAATACAGATTGATGAGGGGGCTCCAGCTCGGACCATTCCAGTCGGAGCAGCTCAGGTCCCAGAGGGGTTTATTGCTACCCTGGTGCTTCAGGATGCTTTGGTCCAATTAGTGGGCCTTATGGAGGGCGTAGCTCAGACTGGCGCACTCCCTGTGGAAGCAGTCGTATCTCAGGCTGGAGTAGGGGTCCAGACTCCTGCTACCTACACTCCTGATCAGACTACTCCACAGATTAAGACCCCAGCAACCAATCCAGTTGGGGTAGTTCAGCCAATTGCTGCAACACATCTTGTTGATGGAGCATCTATGTCCTCTGATGCTTTGTAGAGACTGGACAGGTTTATCAAGCTTTTACCTGTTCATTTCAGTGGTGCTACTTCTGAGGATCCTCAGGAATACCTTGATAGCTGCCATGAGGTTCTTCGGAACATGGGTATTTTGGAGACCAATGGGGTCGACTTTACCTCTTTTCAGATGACTGGTTCTGCCAAGAAATGATGGAGGGATTATTTGTTGACTAGAACAGTTGGGTCACCTGCTCTGACTTGGGATCAGTTTTCACATCTCTTTTTGCAGAAGTTTTTGCCTATCACTACTAGAAAGGAGCGCCGCCGTCAGTTTGAGCGTCTTCAGCAGGGCAGCATGAATGTTACCCAGTATGAAACTCGCTTCGTGGATTTGTCTAGACATGATATTCTTTTGTTACCCACACAGATAGAGAGGGTCAGAAGATTTATTGAGGGCTTTGCTCAACCGATCAAGTTGTAGATGGATAAGGAGACAGGGACCAAGATTTCCTTTCAAGATGTGGCCAATGTGGCCCGGAGAGTTGAGACGGTTCTCGGGATGGGAGGTCAGGGGTCAGACAAGAGGCCTCACTATTTCGGTGGATTCAGCGGTGCCTTATCTGGAGGCGGGGTTAATTTCAGTAGTTCCAGGCCATTCCATTCAGCACTTCAGGCTTCACATGGTACTTTCGGTGGTCGTGGTTCTTATACGCCTCCTTCTGCTCAGCCAGTCTATAGTGCTCCATCAGCTCCTATTAGAGAACCTCCTCTGCAAAGTTATTATCATGGTCAGCCGACTCATCAGGGTCAGCCTCTATATCAGGAGAGATGCTTTGAGTGTGGTGAATATGGGCATATTCAGAGAGCTTGTACGAGGTATTCGGGTAATCAGCATCAGTACCATGGTTCTCATGCCATAGTTCCGGCACCAGCTGCAACACCACCTGCCCAGCCAGCCAGGGGAAAGGGTCAGGTAGCCAGAGGTAGGGCCCAGATTGTTAGAGGTGGAGGTCAGCCCGCTAGAGGTGGAGGTCCGCTTATCAGGGGTACCCCCAAGAGACATAGTTCAGGTTGGTGGGGCCCATCCCTGATTATATGCATTTCCAGCCAGACCTGAGGCGGAATTCTCTGATGTCGTTATCACAAGCCATTTCTGTTTGCAATAGAGATGTCTCAGTTATGTTTTATCGGGGTCTACTTATTCTTATGTATCATATTATTTTGCTTCGTATTTGGTTGTGCCCCGCAATTCCTTGTATGTCCCTATTTATGTGTCTATGCCCGTGAGGGATGCTATTGTTGTAGATCGGGTGCATCATTTGTGTATAGTCGTTATTGAGGGTGTTGAAACTAGTGTAGACCTTTTTCTTCTTAACATGGCCTATTTTGACGTCATATTGGGCATGGATTGGCTATCGCCTTATTATGCCATCTTGGTCTGTCACCCCAAGACAGTTACTTTAGCTTTGTTGGGTTGCCTCGATTAGAATGGAAAGGGACTCCTGGTCATCCTCCTAGCAGAGTGATTTCTTATGCCAAGGCTCGCCGCATGGTTGAGAAGGGATGTTTGGCTTATTTGGCTCATATTTGTGATTCTAATGCTGAAGTCTCTTCGATAGATTCGGTGCCTATTTTTTGTGAGTTTCCTAAGGTGTTTCCGGCAGACTTTCCAGGGATGCTACCCGACAGGGATATTGATTCTTACATTGACATGGCTCATGACACTCAGCCTATTTCTATCCCTCCATACCGGATGGCCGCACTAGAGTTGAAAGAATTGAAAGAACAGTTGCAAGACTTGCTTGATAAGGAATTCATTAGGCCTAGTGTCTCACCCTGGGGTGCACCGGTTTTGTTCGTGAAGAAGAAAGATGGGTCGATGTGAATGTGTATATACTACCGGCAGTTGAATAAAGTCACCGTCAAGAATAAATATCCATTGCCGAGAATTGGTGACTTATTTGATCAGCTTCAGGGTGCCAGGTTGTTTTCGAAAATTGATCTGAGATCGGGCTACCATCAGTTGAAGATTATGGCGTCCGATGTTCCTAAGACAGCCTTTCGGATGAGGTATGGGCACTTTGAATTCCTGGTGATGTCTTTTGGTTTGACTAATGCCCCAACAACCTTTATGGACTTGATGAATCGGGTTTCCAAGCCTCATCTGGATTCTTTCGTAATAGTGTTCATTGATTATGTTCTAATATACTCCCGCAGCCAGGAGGAACATGAGCAGCACCTCCGGATAGCGCTCCATACTTTGAGGGATAATCAATTGTATGCAAAATTTTCAAAGTGCGAGTTCTGGTTGAATTCAGTAGCTTTCTTGGGTCACATCATATGAGCAGAGGGTATTCAGGTAGATCCTAAGAAGATAGAGGCAGTCAAGAACTGGCCTAGACCCACTTCAGCCACGGAAATCAGGAGCTTCTTGGGTTTGGCAGGTTACTACCCTCGTTTTATGGAGGGGTTTTCATCCAGAGCATCCCAATGACTAAATTGACCCAAAATGATGCCCCGTTCAAATGGTCGGACGAGTGTGAGGCAAGCTTTCAGAAGCTCAAGACAACCTTTACTTCAGCACCAGTGTTGGTGTTACCATCAGGTTCAGGATATTTCACGGTATATTGTGATGCTTCTCGTGTTGGGTTTGGAGCGGTATTGATACAGGAGGATGGGGTGATTGCATATGCGTCTCGGCAGTTGAAAGTTCATGAGAAGAATTACCCTGTCCATGACTTAGAATTGGCAGCCATTGTTCACGCATTGAAAATATGGAGGCACTATCTTTATGGTGTGCGTGTGAGGTTTACACGGATCATCACAGTCTCCAGTACTTGTTCAAGCAAAAGGATCTTAATTTGAGGCGGAGGAGATGGTTAGATTTATTGAAGGATTATGACATCACTATATTGTATCATTCACGGAAGGCCAATGTGGTGGTCGATGCATTGAGTAGGACGACAGTGAGTATGGGCAGCCTTGCATTCATTCCAGTCGGTGAGAGACCGTTAGCTTCAGATATTCAGACTTTAGCTAATCAGTTCGTGAGGTTGGATATTTCGCCCAGCCGTGTTTTAGCTTGTACAGTCACTTAGTCTTCCTTATTTGAGAGTATCAGAGACCGGCAGGATGATGACCCACATTTGATGGTCCTTTGGGACACAGTTCATCATGGTGGTGCCAAGAAGGTTACAATTAGAGATGGCGGTGTTTTGAGAATGCAGGGTCACATATGTGTGCCTAATTTTGATGAGCTTCGTGAGTTGATCCTTGAAGAGGCTCAAATTTCTAAGTATTCTATTCACCTGGGCGCTGCCAAGATGTACCATGACCTGCGTCAGAATTATTGGTGGCGAAGGATGAAGAAGGACATTGTTGCTTATGTGGCTCGTTGTTTGAATTGCCAATAGGTGAAATATGAGCATCAGAGACCCGGTGGTTTGCCTCAGCAGATAGAGATCCCTAAGTGGAAGTGAGAACGTATTACTATGGACTTCATTATTGGACTACCACGGACTCAGAGGAAGTTTTACGTCGTTTGGGTTATTGTGGATAGGCTGACTAAATCAACACATTTCATTCTAGTGACAAGTACTTATACTTTAGAGCGGTTGACAGAGATATATATTTGAGAGATTGTTCTCCTTCACGGTGAGCCCATGCCTATCATTTCTGATCGGGGTAAGCAGTTTACCTCACACTTTTGGAGGGAAGTTCAGCGTGAATTGGGTACACGGGTTGAGTTGAGCACAACATTCCATCCTCAGACGGATGGGCAGTCCGAGCGTACTATTCATATCTTGGAAGATATGCTCTGTGCCTGTGTTATTGATTTTGGAGGTTCTTGGAATCAATTCTTGCCGTTAGCGGAGTTTGCCTACAATAATAGCTGTCAGTCGAGCATTCAGATGGATCCATACGAGGCATTATATGGTAGACAATGTAGATCGCCAGTTGCATGGTTTGAGCCATGAGAGGCTCGGCTATTGGATACAGACTTAGTTCAAGAGGCCTTAGATAAGGTCAAGGTTATACAGGATCGACTTCGTGCAGCTCAGTCTAGGCAAAAGAGTTATGCCGACCGTAAGGTTCGCGATTTGGAATTCTTTGTTGGAGAAAGGGTATTACTTCGGGTATCGCTCATGAAGGGTGTTATGAGGTTTGGGAAGAAGTTCAAGTTGAGCTCTGGGTATATCGGGCCATTTGAGATTCTTGATAGAGTGGGGGAGGTAGCTTATAGACTTGAGTTGCCTCCAGGTTTATTCTCAGTTCATTGGTATGCCATGTATCCATGCTCTAGAAGTATCACGGTGACCCGTCCCACGTGTTAGATTTGAGCTCTGTCCAATTGGACAAAGATTTGACCTATGAGGAAGAGTCGGTAATCATTTTAGACCAACAGGTTCCTCAGTTGAGATCAAAGAGTTACCCTTGAGTTCGAGTGCAGTGGAGAGGTCAACCTGTTAAGGCAGCTACTTGGGAGTCCGAGTCGGACATGTAGAGTAGATATCCCCACTTGTTTGTCGGTTCAGGTAATTTTCTATGTCCGTTCGAGGACGGACGTTTGTTTTATAGGTGGATATTGTGATGACCCAAAGGGTTATCTTATGAATTAAGACTCCATTCCGGGCTCATTAACCTTAAAAAGACTAATTTTAATTACTTCGATTTGTGTGCACAGTCTGAGCGTGAAACCGGAAAGCTTTTATGTGAAAATATGAGAAATAATAATTTTGGAATTTAAAATTTGGTTTTTAGTTGACTTGGGTCAACATTTTGAGTAAACGGACCCTGATCTGTATTTCGACGATCTCGGGAGGTTTGCAGTAAAATGTGGAACTTGGGCGTATGCCCGTAATTAAATTCCGAGGTCCCTAGCTTTAGAAATAAATTTTTGAAGGAAATTATTATGCTAGATTTTTAAGGAAATAAAGAAATGAATTAATGTTTGAAATCGTTGGTATCGGTCCCGTATTTTGGTTCCAGAGCCCGGTAAAAGTTTGTTATGATATTTAACTCCTATCTGTGAAATTTGTTGAGAATCGAAATTGATTTGACGTGATTCGGATGTCCGATTGAGAAAATAGTGAAATTGAAGTGTTCTTGAGAAAATCATGAATTTTGAGGTTGAATTTGTAGTTTTAAAGGTTATTTTTGTGATTTGATCGCACGAGCAAGTCCATATGATATTTTTAGACTTGCGTGCATGTTTGGTTTGGAGCCCCGAGGGCTCGAGTGAGTTTCGTGTAGGCTACGGAGTGTTTAGAACTTAGAAATCTTAGCTGGTGCATCTGGTGTATGTTACCAGGCCTCTGATCTCGCAATTGCGAGATCAGGCCTCGCAAATACGAACTTGGCAGACCTGGGAAATGCGACACATTTTGTCGCAAATGCGACAAAGGCCTAGGAAAGACATTCTCGCAAATGCGAGATTTCTCTTCGCAAATGCGAAGATTGCCAGGATGACCAGAAGTCGCAAATGCGACATTTAAGTCACAAATGCGAAGGCATCAGTAATTTCGAAGGGTTCGCAATTCGCATTTGCGATAACCGCAACTTGTTATGCGGGATTTTAGACGAGATTTTCACCCATTATTCAATTCTCTCAAACCCTAAACCTCCATAGGAGATTTTCCAAAGACTCAAACTTCTCCAAATCACAGGTAAGTGATTCCTAACTACTTTCTTTCAACTCTTTACAACTTTTTACAAGATTTCAACCAAAAACCTAGAACTTTCATGGTAAAATTTGGGATTTTTGGGTAGAACTTAGGAGTTTCGAAATTTGGGAATTTAGACTTCAAATTGAGGTCGGATTCCAAAACAAACTGTATATCCGGGCTCGGGGGAGAATGGGTAAATAGATTTTGGCCCGAACCTCGAGTTTAGACCAAGCGGGCCCGGGGTTCATTTTTGTCTTTTGATAGGAGAAGATAGGAAAACCATAGTTTTTCATTAATGTTAATTACTTTAGCAATAATTGATGATATTGAACCAATTATGATTAGATTCGAGCAGGTTAGAGGCAAATTCTAAAGTAAAAGCGTTGATTGAGTAGTGAGTGGCCTGCGGAATTGAGGTAAGTGTTTGGTTTAACCTTGACTTGGGGGAATAGGAATCCCCAACTTAAATGCTATGTGAAATTTCATGTGTGTGGTGTATAGGTGAGGTGACGAGTATCTATGCACCACCAAATTATCATTTTAGCATGTCCCCTTCCCCGCTTCCAATTTATTTTACTCCAGGTGTACTTGTTTGTTAGATATTGTTTCACTTATTTGGGAGTATTAATTGTTCCTTAACTTCATTGTAGTACATTAATGGTTGAGCTGGCTGACAGTGTTTTACGATACACTCCGGTTGTTTCCATTGTGAAATGATAATTGATGAAGTTCATGAATAGTACAGCTTTCTGCTTACAATTGTTGAGGCATGAATATTTTGAAAGGCTTTGACCTAATTGTGAAATCTTTTTTTTTTTTAATAAATAAAGAGATGTGATTGTCTAGTGGGAGCGGGTTGCACGCCGCAAACAAGGAGTAATAAGGAAGGAAAGGTGGGATTGGGTTGCATGCCGCAACAGGAGAAATAAGGGTGATATATATAGGGAGGAGAAATAAGGGTGGACAGGTGGGAGCGGGTTGCACGCCGCAACAAGGTGCAATAAGGGAGGATATTCATGTTTTACTGATTTTTAAACATAAAGACTGGAAAGTTACTGTTTTATTCTATTGTTCTCATACTCTGCTTTTACCATTATTTTAAATTGAAACTTGGAAATTTTCGTGAGGATTGGTTATATCTGAGATCTCGAAAAGTTAACCGAGTTGTTTTATTAATTATTTCAAGTTAATATTTAATTGGTTTATTATTCCCTTCTTGCTTTATTATACATTGTATCCAGGTTATACTATAAATGCCCCGTCGTAGCCTCGTCACTACTTCGTCGAGGTTAGGCTCGGCACATACCAGTACATGGGGTCGGTTGTACTGATACTGCACTCTGCACTTTTGTGCAGATCCAGTTATCGGCTGGAGTTAAGTTGAAGTACTAGTTGATACTATTCGCACGGAGACACGAGGTAGATCTGCTGGCGTTTGCAGATTCCTGGAGTCTTCTCCCATATATTCATTTATTGTTTTACTTAGTTCAAAATAGACATATGTATTTTCTTTCAGCCAAATTCTTCTAGTATTCTTTAGTAGTTCGTGAATTGTGACTCCAGACCCTGGGTAGCTAGATAGTATAATTAGCTTCGAGTTTCGTTTTATTATATTTCACACTATTCGGCATTCGTTTATTTGATAAATTTAGACCTAATAGTATATTTTAATTGTTTAAAATATTGAATACCTCTAACATTGACTTGCCTAGAAAGTGTGTTGTTAGGTGCCATCACGATCCCGAGGATTGGGAATTTGGGTCGTGACATACATTTTGTGTGAACAATAAGCCTTTGGGTTTCTTAATGTCATGGTTCTTTCCAAAGGTGGATATTGTGAGAACCGGGTGGATCTTCTCAATGACGGATGGCGTGACAACCTTCTTAAGGGATTGAGTCCGTTTTCTTTTTATTTTGGTACATAGTAGCAATGAATAAAAGTGTATCAAGAAGCTTCACTTGGTACTAAAACATTTACCTTCGACCTTATGGTTAGAAACAAGTTGATTGGCAAAGAATAGCTCTAGTTGTAACCTTTAGACTCTTGTGTTGACTAAAACAATCATCGAGTGTTTCTTTGAGCCATTTGTGATTTTCAATCTTAACTAGGGTTGTTGTGGGCCCTCGACTCTGTTCTCTTTAATAATCCAGTAGCTTGAGAGGTGAGGTATTGAATTTCAAGTCCAAGTTCCGTACCAATAAGTTTAGAACTTGCTCTGAATGTTTGGCTAGGCGAAATTTTAAGTGTAGCTCGACTTGAGAAATGATTGTAGGTTCTCCTTGATCCAAATTGAATCTTGAAAGCTTCTGTAGCCTACCAATATGATGTCCCTAGACAACCCCTTTGAGCCTAAGCCTTTTTCATTTAATAGCCATATTACAAACCTTTATCTATTTATAATGACTCTCTATTGGCACCCGATCTTTCCGTAGCATTCGTGATAACCAAGTGAAAAAAGTATAAGTTTGGGGGAGATATGAGGAATTTGAAAGTGATAAAAGGTATAAGAAAATTAAACTAATAAAAGAAAAGGAAAAGAAAAGGAAGAAAGGCCAAAAAGAAATATGTCAAAAAGAAAGTGAAAGTTGAAGGGATTCAAAGAAAGCAATGACGAAACGCATGAAGTGATTTAGAAAAAGGAGAAAAATGATTGTCATGATCGAGAAAGGGTGATAGTGTGTCTCTCTAGTTCCCCAAGGAAGAAGAAAATGACTTAAACAGTCAAGAAAGTATGAGCCGAAATAAGAAAATGGGGTGCTTAAGGAAAGATAAAAGCATCATATGCAGATAAATCCTACCTTAATCCAAAAGCCTTAATTACATTCCCCCAAAAGCCCTATATGATTTCAAGTTGAATGAGCTTACTAGTGGTGATTTACATAAGGGGCAAGCTTATGGTATTTAGAGTCGGGCTTGTGGCATTCTTTTGAGAGAAATGAGTGCACTTCTTCATAATCCTTGTTTTGAGTGTTACATTCTAAAGTAATATTTCTCATGGAGAGTAGAGGAGCAGGAGTTTGGGTTCCACAATGACCTACGTGTTAGAGCGAGCTTCCATGATGAATTGAGTCAACTCATGATGCTCCAGTGTCACAATAAAACTATGGTTCTCAAAAGGGCATAACATGGTGTTGTTGATAACTCAGTTGTGTTGAGGGTAATTGTTAGTTCCAATTGATGCTTGATGGAGTCACCTTAGAACAGCTGCAATATTCCTTTTTTTCTCGTGGAGGTGAGAATTACCTTATTTGCTTGAGGACAAGCAAAAGCTTAAATTTGGGGGAGTTGATAAGTAGGGATTTTAACCTATTATTTGCTCTCTTTTACTTGTGTTTTGGGCCAAAAATGTGTGTAGGTATTCCCGAAAACTAATGTAATATGCTTGCTTGCAGGAATTGTTCAAAATGAGTAAAAGGAGTAATAATCAACTCATAAAGGAGTCAAAACTTGAACAAAGACCAAGACTGGGCCAAGAGATCTAAAACGCGGACTGCACAAATAATGTGCGATTGCGAAATCCACAACGCGGTCGCGATCACAATTACGCGGTTCGTGAAAGGGTGATTTAGAGAGGTTGAATTTTGCGATAAAATATGAACGCGTTCCGCACCAGAAAGGTGCGGCCATGATTGGAATTACATGGACCGCGGTGGCTGAGGTTCAGAGAGCTTACAATTTAATAAAAATGAGAAGTGCGGTCTGCATCAGAATTATGCGACCGCGGAAGTCTCTCACGCGGCCGCGATTGAGAAATGATGCGGTCCGCGAAACTCAGCTCAACCCAGATCCAGACGTTAAGAACGCGGACCTCGATCAGAATTATGCGGCCGCGAAAGAAAGAGTGAGGTCGCGTTCAGAATTACGCTGTCGCACAACCTCTGCAGGTGTATTTTTGTCCAGAAATTTCAGCTTAGTATAAATAAAAAAAATTGTCATTCTTAGGTTATGTTATGTATTAGCTGAGCACGTGAGATGGCTGGAACTTCCCTTTTGGGAAATTTTGTATTAGATTCATCTTTTAAAATTATATTTTCGTATCTTAATCATATATTATGGATTTTATCTTCTTTTATTTCCATGAGAGATAGACCCATATCTAGGGTTGTGACCCAACCCTTGTGTGGGTATTTAATGGGTGTTGAATTTTAGGGCTTGAATGTGTATGAGTTAGTGATATTTAGCCTATTTCTTGCTAGAATTATAGAATTAGTGGTTCAAACACTGATTCGTGCCTTTATGACTCAGTCTCTTCTTAAGAAAGAGCGACTAAGTCTAGGAAAACTAGGCTAATAAGGAATTGGGGTGAACTCAAGAAAGAGAGTAGAGGAGGAAGAGTTTGGGTTCCACAATGACCTACATGTTAGAGCGATCTTCCTTGATGAATTGAGTCGACTCTTGATGCTCTAGTGTCACAATAGAACTATGGTTCTCAAAAGGGCATAACATGGTGTTGTTGATAACTCATTTGTGTTGAGGGTAATTGTTAGTCCCAATTGATGCTTGATGGAGTCACCTTAGAACAACTGCAATATGTTTTTTTCTCTTGGAGGTGAGAATTGCCTTATTTTCTTGAGGACAAGCAAAAGCTTAAGTTTAGGGGAGTTGACAAGTAGGGATTTTAACCTATTATTTTCTCTCTTTGACTTGTGTTTTGGGCCAAAAATGCGTGAAGGTATTCCCGAAAACTAATGTAATATGCTTGCTTACAGGAATTGTTCAAAATGAGCCAAAGGAGTAATAATCAACTCATAAAGGTGTCAAAACTCGAACAAAAACCAAGACTGGGCCAAGAGATCTGAAACGAGGACTGCACAAATAATGTGCGACTGCGAAAGCCACAAAGCGGCCGCGATCACAATTACACGGTTCGTGAAAGGGAGATTTAGAGAGGTTGATTGTTGGGCTAAAATATGAACGCGGTCTGCACCAGAAAGGTGCGACTGTGATTGGAATTACACGGACCGCGGTGGCTGAGGTTCAGAGAGCTTACAATTTAATAAAAATGAGAAGTTCGGTCCGTGTCAGAATTATGCGACCGCGGAAGTCTCTCACGCGACCGCGATTGAGAAATGATGCGGTCCGCGAAACTCAGCTCAACCCAGATCTAGACGTAAAGAACGCGGACTTCGATTAGAATTATGCGGCCGCGAAAGAAAGAGTGAGGCCGCGTTCTGAATTACACTGTCGCACAACCTCTGCAGGTGTATTTTTGTCCAGAAATTTCAGCTTAGTATAAAAATAAAATTTTGTCATTCTTAGGTTATGTTATGTATTAGCTGAGCACGTGAGATGGCTGGAACTTCCCTTTTGGGAAATTTTGTATTAGATTCATCTTTTAACATTATATTTTCGTATCTTAATCATATATTATGGATTTTATCTTCTTTTCATATTCAAGTTCTTTGATTTCCATGAGAGATAGCCCCATAGCTAGGGTTGTGACCCAACCCTTGTGTGGGTATTTAATGGGTGTTGAATTTTAGGGCTTGAATGTGTATGAGTTAGTGATATTTAGCCTATTTCTTGCTAGAATTGTAGAATTAGTGGTTCAAACACTGATTCGTGCCTTTATGACTCAGTCTCTTCTTAAGAAAGAGCGACTAAGTCTAGGAAAACTAGGCTAATAAGGAATTGGGGTGAACTCAAGAAAGAGAGTAGAGGAGGAAGAGTTTGGGTTCCTCAATGACCTACATGTTAGAGCGATCTTCCTTGATGAATTGAGTCGACTCTTGATGCTCTAGTGTCACAATAGAACTATGGTTCTCAAAAGGGCATAACATGGTGTTGTTGATAACTCATTTGTGTTGAGGGTAATTGTTAGTCCCAATTGATGCTTGATGGAGTCACCTTAGAACAACTGCAATATGTTTTTTTCTCTTGGAGGTGAGAATTGCCTTATTTTCTTGAGGACAAGCAAAAGCTTAAGTTTAGGGGAATTGACAAGTAGGGATTTTAACCTATTATTTGCTCCCTTTGACTTGTGTTTTGGGCCAAAAATGCGTGAAGGTATTCCCGGAAACTAATGTAATATGCTTGCTTACAGGAATTGTTCAAAATGAGCCAAAGGAGTAATAATCAAATCATAAAGGTGTCAAAACTAGAACAAAAACCAAGACTGGGCGAAGAGATCTGAAACGCGGACCGCACAAATAATGTGCGACTGCGAAAGCCACAAAGCGGCCGCGATCACAATTACACGGTTCGTGAAAGGGAGATTTAGAGAGGTTTATTGTTGGGCTAAAATATGAACACGGTCTGCACCAGAAAGGTGCGACTGTGATTGGAATTACACGGACCGCGGTGGCTGAGGTTCAGAGAGCTTACAATTTAATAAAAATGAGAAGTTCGGTCCGTGTCAGAATTATGCGACCGCGGAAGTCTCTCACGCGACCGCAATTGAGAACTGATGCGGTCTGCGAAACTCAGCTCAACCCAGATCCAGACGTGAAGAACGCAGACCTCGATCAGAATTATGCGGCCGCGAAAGCAAGAGTGAGGCCGCGTTCAGAATTACGATGCCGCACAACCTCCACATGTGTATTTTTGTACGGAAATTTCAGCTTAGTATAAATAGAAATTTTTGTCATTCTTAGGTTATGTTATGTATTATCTGAGCACGTGAGATGGCTGGAACTTCCCTTTTGGGAAATTTTGTATTAGATTCATCTTTTAGCATTATATTTTCGTATCTTAATCATATTATGGATTTTATCTTCTTTTCATATTCAATTTATGTTATTTCCATGAGAGCTAGACCCATAACTAGGGTTGTGACCCAACCCTTGTGTGGGTATTTAATGGTTGTTGAATTTTATGGCTTGAATGTGTATGAGTTAGTGATATTTAGCCTAGTTCTTTCTAGAATTATAGAACAAGTGGTTGCAAACACTGATTCATGCCTTTATGACTTGTCTCTTCTTGAGAAAGAGGGATTAAGTCTAGGAAAACTAGGCTAATAAGGAATTGGGGTGAACTCAAGAAATTAATAGCCCCAATTAAAGGGTTAAACCTAGATATAGTAATACCTGACTTGAGCTAATATCACTTGAATTGCATGAATACCCATTTGGACTTGAGAAATCCAAATTGGGAAAAATCACTCAAACTACTGAGAGGTGTAGAGTGAGTACCCAGGTGTGATAGCTATATTACGACCCCAACTAATCAAGCTTGCCCTAGATTCGTGCTACCCGTTAGATATCCACCTAGGTAAAAGTCACGACCCTAGTCTCTTTAAACACTTGAAAACCAACAACAAAAATATTGTACTTAGTTTCAATCATTGCATACAATACAGTAACTTTAGAAGTAGAATCAAAACCAAATGTTTGGAAGTGTAATTAGAAGCGAAACCCGCATCTAGCTTAGATATAAACCTAATTCCAAACCAATTAACTCTCTGTGGATTCAATCCCGACCTAGTTGGGTTAAAACTGCACCGACCATCCTCGCTACTCAATCGTAGTGTAGGCTTGGACCTGATCAAGTATGCGCATGTTTTAGAAAAGTGTCACTATATTCTCCGCACCATGGGTATTGTGGAGCTGAGCAAAGTTTCTTTTACAACATTTAAGCTGTCAAGAGCAATGTATCAGTTGTGGTAGGCTTATGAGTAGCGTAAGCCAGCTGATGCAGCACCATTCATTTGGACTCAATTTTCATATATGTTTTTGAGGGAGTTTATTTCCCAGACCCACAGAGATGCGTGGCGCACAGAGTTCGAGTAGCTACACGAGGGCATTATGACAATGTTGGGGAATGCCATCTGGTTCAGCGAGTTGTCCCGACATGCACCTACCTTAGTTACTACTGTCAAAGAGCGAGTTCGCAGATTTATCGAGGGGCTCGTTTATGGTCTTAGATTTAGCATGGCTCAGGAGTTGGAGATTGATAATCCATTTCAGCAGGTTGTGGGGTTTGCCAAGAGGCTAGAGTGTATTCTGGGGGAAGAGAGAGGGGATAAGAAATCTAAGAGGTCTTCATGTTCTAGAAGAGTTAGTGGATTCTACTCTTCATCTATGACCCATCAGAGCGGAGTCTCAGGTAGTCGGCCAGTCCAGTCCGCACTTCAGACTACTCGTAGTGCTCCAGCTAGTCAGGGACCTCAAGGCACTCATATGGGGCAGCTATCTTCTAGTGCACTGGATGCACGGGGTTCCTAGAGCGGTCATTCCAATTATCTATCACAAACTCAGTACCAGGAGCCACTCTCGCATAGGGGTTGTTATGACTGTGGAGATACTAGGCACATCATGAGGGATTTGCCCAGGCTCGAGAAATGTGGATTTCATCAGGGCACTCATGATATGGGCTCCATTCCAGTAGCTACTCTACCTACACGACCACCTAGGAGTAGAGGACAGGCGGGTAGAGGGCGTATTAGAAAGGGAGGTCCGACCCGTTAATATGCTTTCCATGGTAGGGCTGAGGCCGCTGCACCAAATGAGGTCATTACATATATGGTTTCGGTTTTTTCATAGAGGAGCATCAGCCATATTTTGATTTTGTCATATTCATCAGTATGAGTCATCCTAACTTGCTTCATATATGGGTGTGTTTCTTGATTCTTGTACTCTACTTATGTGTTTGCACCTTTTGAGAGATTCTATAGTGGTAGCCCGTGTCTATTGCTTGGGTTTATTCACTATTGAGAGTTATGAGACTAGGATGAATTTTTTATTACTTAATACTCTAGGTTTTGAAGTGATTTCTAGATGGTTTGGTTGTGACTTATGACTTAGGTGCTCTATCAGTATGGGAAGCGCATTACGTGCTTCCCATATGAGGCTATTAACTGGTACCAGGTTTGATAATGGATAGTTATTACAGTGAGAGTTGTTTCTTTGGGCATTTGGATGATGTGCTATATCGTGTGGTTAATACATTATGGGTGTAATCATGATCTGTTTCATCTGGTTGAGGTTGATATAGTGTGTTTATGTGGGAATCGAGTCTTTGGAAAATGATCGGAAATTGAAAATTTGGTTTTAAGGCTTATCAGTATGGGTGGAAGGAATAATTGTCAGTTGATATGGTATTGTCGGACTTATGTGGATTGGGGTGATGTGGGGTCACCTACGAATATATGTATGGTGAGTTCATTTGGTGATTTCATTGCTTCAGAGCAAATCTTGGCACGTTCGTGAACGAAGGTTTATTTAAGGGAGGGAGAATGTAATGACCCGACCGGTTAGTTTGAGCTTTAGAATTTCTTCTCGGTGATTTAAGGTCTTGAGAATTTTCGGATTGTGTATTGTGAATTGTGTGTGTGGGGTCGGATTCGATTTTCGGGTGATTCAGGATTCATTTGGAAGAATGATTCTTTTTTTCGAAGCTTAAGTGATAAGAGTTGACCAGAGTTTGACTTTTGTATAGACAACTCCAGAATGGTATTTTGATGATTCCAATAACTTTGTATGGTTATTTTGGACTTAGGCGTATGTTCGAATTTCTATTTGGAGGTTCATAGGTTGATTTGATGCATTTTGGTGAAAGTTGGAAAGTTCAAGGTTTGAATGGTTTAGAGGTAGGTATAGCTCTGTTGTATCATTTGGGACTTGCATGCAAAATTTGAGGTCATTCCGGGTTGATTTGATATAATTCGGTGCGAGTTGTAGAAGTTGAAAGTTCATTAGCCTTAGGCTTGAATTGAGGTACGATTCGTAGTTTTGATGTTGTTTGATGTGATTTGAGGCCTCGATCAGGTTTGTGTTGTATTATGGAACTTGTTGGTATAATTGGGTTATCGGTCATTTCTTCATATTTTGGAGTTGTTGGTTTTTCTGATGTCTACAGTTCATCGCGTTCGCAGAAGTAAGAACACTTTCGTGAAATGTATTTTAAGTGGCTGGGATTTTTCCCATCGAGTACGCGAGATCTCAATCGCATTCATGGTGCCATAGAGGGAATGACCATCGCGTTCAGGTTTGTGGTCTTGCGATCACGTGGAGGCAGAGCTAGAAGGGCGCCACAGTTTGGCTTTCGCGTTCGTGTACCCGACGTCGCGTTCACAAAGTATAGTTTTGGCTAGGGTTGCATTAGCGGGGCTCTGACCGTTCGCGAAGAGGATTTTTGGAAGCTTATATTCTATGCTTTGCAATCGCGAAGCATGTTCCGCGATCGCGAAGTGGAATACCTGGGCAAACTTATAAGTTCTCTATTTCGAGGTCTTTTGTTATTTTTTCACTTTTTGAGTTAGAGAGCTCGAATTTGGTGATTTTGGAGGGAATATTCATAATTTGGATTAGGGTAAGTATTCTTGACTCGAATTTGGTTATTTCATGATTCCATCTTTATTTTTATCATTAAAATGGTGATTTGAATTGGAGAATTGGAGGCTTTTCTAAAAAATTTCCAAAATACAAAAATGATGATTTGAAGGCCGATTTGATGTTGGAATTGGATAATTTTGGTATGGTTGGACTCGTATTGGAATGGGTATTCGGATTTTGTGAGTTTTGTCGGGTTCCGATGTGCGAGCCTGGGGTTGACTCTTTGGGTTGACATTTTGGTTTTAATTAAAGATCGAAGGTTTATTATTCAGAATTATTTTCTATGGCTTTTATTTAAGATATTAAGTTATTTTGGCTAGATTCGAGCCGTTTAGAGGTTGTTTCACACAGGAGGATCTTATTAGAGTATTGATTTAGCTTCTTTGAGGGAATCATCTTCTTTGTGTGGGGGAACTACCTTGTAGTATTTGGTTTAATTGCACTATTTGGATTATGTGGAATACGTGTACATGAGGTAACGAGTGTGTGCACGGCCTTATATGTGGAGCCTGATTGAATTAGACTCTTAAGCTTCTTATATGCATTTAGTTGAATTTGTTGCTTTATTTGAAGTATTTACCTCTTTATTTCTGTCACGACCCAAAATCCATAAAGTCGTGATAGCGCCGGACATCATTGTCAGGCAAGCCAATCATTAATTAATTGAAACAATTTCCTGTTTTTAACATTTACATATTAACTAAATAAAATCCATTGAGTAACACAATAGTTTGAATATTCCATTTTAGCAATTATATCCCGACACATCCCAGAACCTGGTATCACAAGTACATGAGCATTTTCTAAGAATTTATACAATCATCACAAAGCATGTCCGAACTACAAATTGGACAAGGAAATTTAAAATGAAAATAAATACAGTATGAGGGAGACTGTGTCAACTGCGGATCGCCTCCGGATGGTGTTGCTCGTCTAAGTCTCCAAACCAGCCATGTCACCATGAAAGTACCTGTGCAATAAAAATGCACAGCAAGTGTAGTATGAGTACAAAAATAACGTGTACCCAGTAAGTCGCACGCCTAACCTCAGAGAGGTAGTGACGAGAGGTCGAATTAGACAATCACTAGGGTCCAACAATTTATTTAACAGCATAAGATGAACACGATAGGCATGTAAAGGTAGTAAAACAGCAAATATATAAGGCACTGAAATCCAAGTAAATACTGGAAGTAATCAGACAGTTACCACTTTCTCATTTTTTTTCCAAATATCTTAAATAAATAATTTTCTCTTTGTTTTCCCCCAAATATCATAAATCAACAATTGCTTCTTTTATTTTCCCCCAAATATCTCATCACTTCAACAATCATGAAAACATTTAACAATTTAGCATTCACATACGGGATAAGGACAACCGGCCTGAGCCATAATAATAATCATCTCTGTGCACTGCCGAGGGTCGAACGGCCCGAACAATAAAATTTCTTTCAATCTCGCCGTGGCGTACGACCCGCTCCCATGAGAGTGGGGGAAATAACACTCCGCTCGCGAAATGTAAATTGCGAAGCGGTCACATGCAGCCATGCACAATCAACAGTTCACCCCGACTACGTCAGGAAAATAAATACTCAAATAAATGACAAATTTCTCTTTTGAAAACCACAAAATAGTATTTAAATCTTTTTTTTTGTCGAAATTCACTTGCCAAGTTTTTATAATATTTAATAATACAACCTTATCGGGAAATACAATTGCCCGTGAAGGAAATCAATTCTCTTTTTAGATGATTAAGAAAATAAACTCTAATCTTCCTTAGTCATTCGATTACAATTTCGATTATATTAGCAGTCTAATATTACATACGATATCACAGGTACAACAAGTAAGGCATGCTAGTGGGTCCTAGGCTACCCGGACATGGCATAATAGTAGCTACGCACGGACTCCGGTCACCTCGTGCGTACGTAGCCTCCGTAGATAGTAACACATACTTAATTAGTTCACCTAGGGGGACAATTCCCCCTCACAAAGTTAGAAAGGAGACTTACCTCGCTCCGAAGTCCCATAACCGGCTTCAAAGCCCTTCCGACGACTCCAACGGACGCACAACGCCCCAAAACTATCCAAATAGCGGCAAACCAATGAAAATATACTCTGATATTTTGCAAAAATTCCAAATTATATAATTTCCCAACCCCGCTTAGTGAAATGACAAAAATTCCCTCGGGCCCACGTGCCCGGAAATCCAAAATTTCTCGAAGATATATTCTACCCATAGCTCTACTAGCACAAATATACAATTTATTCTACATTCCATGCTCAAATTCGTGGCTAAAAATCCAAATTACCATTTCTAGGTTTTCATCAATATTATCCAAATTGTTCCACAATTTTCACCTATAATTCCATGCAATAACCTTGTATTTAACTTAGAAACATGATGAAGTTACTTACCTTGTGATTCTTGATGAAAACCCCCTCTTGAAGCTCCTCCAAAATCGACCAAACCAAAGAAGAAATGAAGAAATGGCCAACAATCTCAGTTTTAAAACATTCTGCCCAGGCCATTTTTCGCACCTTCGATCCAACGGATCGCAGGTGTGACCTAACCTCCGCACATGCGGCTTTTCCTCAGCTCGAGCCAACTTCGCACCTGCGCCCCATAACCCGCATCTGCGACCTCGTAGGTGCGGAAATACCATCACACATGTGGTCCCAGCCGGACCATCAATTCTTTGCACCTGCGGCTCCGCACATGCGGCCAAATCCTCGCAGGTGCGGTCACACCAGATAACAGCAAATTCCAGCCTTCTTCAAACTCTCAACTTGATCCGTTAACCACCCGGAATCCACCCGAGGCCCCCGGGACCCCGTCCAAATTATACCAACCTGTTCCAAAATATAATGCGGACTTGATCGAGGCCTCAAATCACATCAAACAACATCGAAACCACGAATCGCACCCAAATCCCAACTTTATGACCTTAGAAATTTCCAACTCCTACATGCGATGCAGAAACCTATCAAATCACGTCCGATTGACCCAAAATTTTGCACACAAGTCAAATTCAACATTACGAACCTGCTCCAACTTCCGGAATAGCATTCCGACCCGGATATCAAAATTTCCACTTCCGGTCACATTTCTCCATAATCCGTCAAATTCCTATCTTTAGCCAAATGACTTCAAAATGACCTTTGGACATCCGAATTCACTTCCGATCGCGCTCCCAACTCCAAAATCACCATACAAAGCTATTCCTAGACTCGGAATCCCAAACGGACATCAATATCACTGAAATGCGCTTCAAGCCAAACTTAGGAAATTTTCTTCAAAATACTGACTTCCACAATATACGCCGAAACGCTTCCGGGTTATCCAAAACCCGATCCGGACATACGCCCAAGTCCAAAATCATCACACGAACATGCAGGAACCTTCAAATCCTGATTCGGAGGTCGTTCACCCAAAATTCCAATCTTAGTTGATTCTTCCAACTTAAGGCTTCTGAAATGAGAATTTTCTTTCCAAATAAACTCTAAACATTCCGAAATTCAATTCCAACAACACCTACAAGTCATCATACCTGAAATGGAGCTACTCACAGCCTCAAACCGCGGAACGACGCGATATAGCTCAAAACAACCGATCGAGTCGTTAAAGTTTCCATGTTACCTCTTTCATTTTTGAATTATTTTGGAAGTTTCTATTGAATTATATCCCTTCGTTGTCAAGTTATTCTCATGCATTTAGATGTAGTTGCTAGTTCATGCCATCTCTTTCATTGTTAGCTTATGTCATACATTAGAATTCGTAGTTGCCATTTCATGGAAATACCTTCGTTATTGAGTTTATTATCAAGCAATTAACTGAAGGTTAAGTTACTGAAATCCATAAAAAAAATTTAAGTTGAAGTTGTCATTTAATGGAGTATTGTCCATTATTGAGTTGTTTTCCCCCCTTACATCATGTTGCCATTTAAATTCTTATACACATTGTGGTTGAGTTGTGGGCTATGTGTTATGGTGATATCGGTATTGTCATTTTGAAAAGGGTTGTTTTCTATGGGCACTTTTGGTACGAGTTGATTTGTTATGTGGATTGATTCTTGTTATGCGGATTAGAAAGGTGGCATCTCACTATTGTCTATTATGCCGAGTGATATGGGTGGATATTGTGTTATTGTACAGGCGGAGCAATACGGGTGGATTTATGCAGAGTGATACGGGTGGCATTATATTATGTTTGGGCGAATCGATAAGGGTGGTTATGTCAAGGATGATATGTGACGGCATGCGGATATAATATTGATGATATTCGTGTGATGGTGTGATTTTCCTTGTGTGTGTTATGCACCTTATGTGACTTGTTATGTTATTTCCAACGACTTATTCGCTGTCTTTGATATTACTTGTTGACTTGGACTATATTAGTACACTTGCACATGCATACACCGTAACCTATTAGTTATACCAGCTCAGGAGTATGAAACTTGACATTTATTGATTATGCACATGTATTCTTGAATATCTGCTTTGTTGTAATAGTGAGCATGTGACCACGCTGGCAGATTGTGATTGTGAGCCTGTGACCATGCCAGGCGGATTGAGAGATGGGCACGTGAATTGTCCGTGCAGTTGTGTTTAATAATGTGGGCACATGGTGCCATGCGTATATGGATTATGAATTGAGACTCGTGACTTGTGTTTATGAGATGAGGTATCTCGAATGCTGAAACTTATGTTAGAACGGTTTGATTATTCGATTGTCTTTTTTTCCCTTAAATTAGTTCCACTAGTACTTAAACGATGTTTGAATTACTTTATGGCTTATATCACATGTTTATTCCTTGTTTCCAATCACTAATTCTTGCTTCAATTATTAGTTTCACACTTATATACTGCACAAGTTTTGTAACTAGTAGTTGTCTTGACTTGTACCTCATCACTAATCCATCGAGTTTTGTCTTGATACTTACTGGGTACCGACTGTGGTGTACTCATACTACACTTCTGCACATTTTTGTGCTGATCCAGGTATTGCAGATATTGTACTCAACCAGAGTTAGCTTCTTGATCGCGAGGATTCAAGGTAGAGTTGCTTGGTCGTCGCAGTCCCTTGGAGTCTTTTTCCTTTTGATTGTGTTGTTAACTCGTTATCCGAACAATATTGTACTTTGTTTTTGAGATATTTCTATTTATTCAGCTAGAGTTCGTGACTTTGTATTACCTAGGCTTGAGAGGATTGTTGTGATTATTGCTGCGTAGGCTTATGTCACATTTATTTCAGTATTGATATTAAACTCTACTTTAAAATATCATATTTAACTGGTTAAGTGTGGTAAATAATCAGCTTACCTAGTCTTAGAGACTAGGTTCCATCACGATGCCTATGGTGGGATTTCGGGTTATGACAATATTGAAGTAGATTGCATCAGTGAAGGTCCACTTGAGAGTTCAACTAGTTGAGAAAGACACTTCAGAGACCAAGCACCGCATGTGGAGCAGATATCCTCATCTTTTTGGTATCTCGTGTATTATTTTAAACTCGTTCAAGGATGAATGTTTGTTAAGAGGAGGAGAATGAAATGATCCAGCCGATCATTTTATGTATTAAAGACTTGTTCCCATATTTTATTCTTCCCAAAAGTTTGTTTGATACTTATGACTTGCGGGGATGGTTAGTTTAGTTCGGAAAGGTTTGAGAGTGATTTGGAATACTTAGTTCCATTTTGGAAATTTAAGTTATAAGAGTTGACCAAGGTTTGACTTTTGAGTAGACGATCTCAGAATTAGGATTTTGTTGTTTCGATATGTTTGTATGGTGATTTTGGACTCGAGCGTATGTTCGAATTTGATTAGAGATGTCCCTAGTGGATTTTCACCCTATTTTGTCAAAAGTTGACAATTTAAAGAATTAGAGAATTTATAGGTTTGACCGGTAGTTGACTTTGATATTATTGTGTTCCAATTGGTGTTCAATGACCTTGGATAGGTTTATTTGGTTGAATAGAACTTGAGTGTGAAATTTGATTGTAATTCAAAATGTCTAAGTATGATTCATACGCATTCGGCAAAGTTGGAGAGTATGGAAGTTAAGAGATGGATTTGATCTTTAATTTGTAGTTTTGTTGTTTTTTTATATATATTTTGAGCCTTGGAATAACTTTGAATAAGTTATTCAGACTTATTAGTATGATTGAATGCAGGTGTGTTGCATGTGCGAAGGTAGGGTAATGATACAGAGCTCACAGATGTGAGGATTATGGCGTAGATGTGATGTCCACACCTACGCTAAGCATGCGCTGATGTGATGATTTCTAGCAAACCCTATATTCTGGGTCTTTTGCTTATTTTTTTACCATTTTTGAGTTTTGGAGCTCGGGAAGCGGACATTTTGGAAGATATTTTTACTACTAGATTGATGATAAATAATTTCTACTTGGATTTGATTATATATCTTGATTTCTAATGGATTTCTATGCATATTTCATGGAATTTTACAGAGAAATTTTGGATTTTTGTCTACAACTTAAGAGGGTGTATTTTGGGGAATTCAAGGTCGATTTGGACTCGATGTAGAATGTAATCTCATATTTGGACTTGTGAGGTTATAGGTAGTTGGGATCTACTCCAAGTGTAAATCCCCAGAAGTTTTCTAATATGATTGAGCCTAATCAAGCTTAAGAGAATAACTAGTGAGACCTCGAAGTATGTATGGACCTATGCAAGGGTAGCAGGGTCATTGTATACTTGAGCATAAGGTCACAAGGGTTAGAGGTCCCTAGGTTGAGTGGATAAATGCATGACTTGGAGGGTTTAGCAAATAAATGATGAAGAGAATTAATGTAGCTAGAATGCGTAGCTACGCTGGAATGGGTAAATAAAACCAGGAAGAACATAAGAGGAAAAGGAGAAGCTTCAGTTGTGCGTAGCTAGGGAGTAGCTACTCAGCGATGCATAACTAGGATGCGTAGCTACGCTGGAATGCGTAGCTGAAATCAGAGGGCAAACAAAAGGATATTCGGATGCATAGCTAGAGTGCGTAGCTATGCACAAGTCCTACGCATCCCATTTTCTATAAATAGAAGGAGGCGTGGAGAGAGAATTTGAGCAAGATTTTCGAAGCTTTGATATTTTAGAGGAAGAAAGGGTCAACCCCCTAGATCTAATACACTTCACGGTGTAATTTCTTGGTACATCAATGATCTTATAACATCATTATATATTAGAACTAACACATACATGGATACAATGCATAGGAATTCACTTGAACTTTGAAGAATCACCAAGAATGCCAAAGAAGAGATTTTCTAGGGTTTCTTCAAAAGGTAAATTCTTCTAATCCAACCTCAGTATGAAATATAAATGAGATAATATATGGCATTCATTTTATTAAGAAGTAGTTGAATGTGAGTAATCATGAAACCCTAGTTGGATATTGATGGTCAGTGGTTGAAAAATACATAAATAATAACTTGGGGTATTAAATGGAGATTGCTTAGTTGTTTATAACCCTAATACACTATTAATTACTATAAATGAGATTTTTAAGAATTGATGAACCCATTTGGTAGGAAAGATGAACCCTAAGAACGTATAGTCAAGAGTAGAGGCCTAATTGGGTCTTGTTGGATATTGTTGAACAACTCTTGACTCATGTTGGATATAATTGTGTAGATTGTCATTTTTTGAAGAGCTTGAATACTTGTGGCAAAGTTTTGGGAGCATATTGAGGTATTTTGAAACCTACTACTTCATAGAATTTTTCCTCCAAATTGCATATCGTAAAATAGTTTAGAACTTGACTTCTAATTGTGGATCTTAGCTTGTGGGGACGAGCGAGTTTGGATTACACCATTACTTGCATTATAAATGTTTAAGTGACATTCATGAGTTATTTTATTGAAAATATAAAGTGTAACATTTTTGAAATATATTTACATATTGGAGTGACACTTGGTGAACTAAAATATAAATTCTCATTTTGTTAATTCCTTTTTATATGAAATTGAAGAATGTTTTCATTTGATTTTTTTCCAAGTGGTTGGATCAGTTCTTAACATCGAAAATTCATTTGAGGTAGATTTATTTTAGGCTTATAAGCTATGTATCTAGTTAGAAAAGTCAAATATTTAGAGAGTTACTAGTGGAGACCACCGAGATTGGTTCGAATTTTGAATTTGTTACCATGAAAATACATATATCTGTGTAAGGAAACATTCCAAGGTTAAGCCGAGGTTTGAGGGATAAAGTCCCCTAATTTATGGGCAAATAATCATTACTAAATGTAATGAGTTTATGTCGATTTCTACGATTTGATGACCTAGTATTGTTTCTATTATGTCGGTGTCATAATGCTCCTATTAATGGTAAAAGATAACATGAATTTGGTTGAACTTAAATACTAAAGGAGATGACTTTGAAATATGTTTTACAATATTGTTTGACCTCTTTGTTTAACTTATGAATTGATATAAATGCTTCCTTGTTATATCAGTGCTTTGCGTATCTCTTGATCTTCCTCTTTTATCGTGTCCCATTCTTTGGAGAAATGGTTCATGATTCATATAAGGAATGTGGAGCTTAGGCCCGTTGGAAAAATATCCATTTCTATTTTCAGGCACCGGTCCTAAGCAGTGCGAGCCCCGGGGATAGGACAACTCCACATCTCCAATTGATACTTTTGGTGAGGCTCCACTCTTACTGTCATGGAGTAACATTTACGTTATGCTTTTGAGTCACCCGGTTCTGTCCCAATCGACTATAGTCATTCTGTTTCATAGAGATTTCATAGATAGTAGTAGTTTATTCCTTTAGGTTGTAAGCTATGGTTACTCATATGGCATGCATGAACGAACAATTACATTTATGTCTTTTTTTTAATAAAGAGAATTATTTTAAAGGTTAAGTTTTCATGCATGAATTTTATTGTTAAAATATTTATGTTTCAAAAGGCTTTCACATGCATAAAAGAGAGGATTTATATATGGGTTTGGTTCGCTCGGGTCGGGTAGTGTAACGACCCGATAGGTTATTCTTAGTAATAGCCCTTATTTCTATGTTCTAATACCTCTCATAGCTTCATGTGATGTTATTAGTTTGCATGCATGGTTTGTGTCATTTTTTGGAATGCTTTTAAGTAAAACTTTGAATAAAAGGTGATTTTTGACTTAAAATAGAGGTTTGAGTTGACCACGGCAAACATTTTTGTAAACAACCTCGGATCGGTATGTTGACAATTCTAGTAGGTTCGTATAATATTTTTACATTTGTACATATGTTTGATTGGGGTCCAAAGTGATCAAGAGTGTTCCAATGTATTATGTGAAAGATTCTGAAAAAAGAGTATTTAAGTTGAAATCTTGAGTTCTGATGATAAATTCTTGTTATTAGATGTTATTTTGATGATTTGAGGTAGCGAACGAGTTTGTATGATGTTATTACACTTGTGTGCATATTCGGTTTATAGCCCGAGGGACTCGGGTGATTTTAAAATCCATGGCAGATTGATTTTGAATGGTTGAGTATCAGTTGTTACTGGTGTCAAGTTGCAGGTCTCGCATCTGCAAGAAATTTAATGAAATTATGAACCTCGCATTTGCGATGTCAAGCTCGCAAATGCAAAGTGGGAACTAGGTACTGGGATTTGCATTTGCGAATAATTGTTCGCCTTTGTTATCTAGTTTGGGATTGTCTTACAATTCTAGTGTCGCATTTGCGATACTGTGCTAGGAAGAGCAGCTTTGCATTTGGAAGTTTGGCTCAGATTTGTGATAGGGTTGTCCTTCACAAATGCGAAGGTTTTGCTTCATTTGCGACTGTTATGACTGTTGCACTTGTCGCTTTTGCGATCAGTATTTTGCAATTACGGACATTGTAATTACGAACAATCGTTTGCAACTGCGACATCTACTGCTGGGTAAAAGTTGGGGATAATGGGACTTAGCTAATTTTACATTATTTTCAACCCTAAACTCCATATAGGGGATTTCTTGAGAGCTTTTTCTTGTCAAATTCATTGGTAAACATTGATCACTCCCAACTCTAGTCCTAAAAATGATAAGTGGTCACTGCAAATATATTTCGGTCTAAGATTCCGGAGCCGAATCCCGCAGAGAACTAAGGTTTAGCTACGACCATTCACTAATACTAAGAAGACAAGCTCGAACAATTCCTAAGTTATAAATATTAAGATTTTATTTCTAACTAATTAACTAGAAAATTTAAATAATAAATTAACAACTAAAGATACTAAAAGTTGGATAAAAGAGTAAGGAGGCCTAGGGTTGTGATTTCGCCACTTGTCGGAATCCTTCCCACTATATCTCCTATTATTTCACCTAATTATTCTCTACCAATCGTTAGCAATTCAGGTGTCGTAATTCTCTCTCGAGAAACTACCATAATTTACTAGAAATACTTTCTTGAACTACGCTAGCTGGAACTAGTTCACCTCTCACTAAGATCACACCAAGGTTTCGTTATTTCTAATCCCACTTTTAAGCCCTTGGTATTTATTAATTCTTTTCAACAACTACCTAAATGTATACTCTCTTTCAAGCACTACACACTAAGTAGGCACAATCAATTGATATCCATTCAATCAACAACAACAAACAAGTAGTTGAACAAGTAAAGAAATCCAACGGCTCAATTATATAAAAATATAACAAGAATTTATCCTACAAATGTTCCATCAAAACCCTAGATAATAAATTATCTATTGAGATTCATGCTAACAATCATGTTAATAATCGAAAGCAATAAAATACAGATTAAGGAAGAACAGAGAGAAAACTCTTGTGATTCCTTGCTTTCAAATGTTCTTGTAGCCTTCTTGCCTCTCCAATAATGTCTCTCCCTCTAAAAGGTAGGTTTAGAACCCCTTTTATACATGTTGGGGGCGTGTAGGATCGAAACTACTTTGGTTCTGGACTCCTTCTAGAGGAAGTACAAGCCGTATATCGACACGCCTTGCCTCCATTGAAAGTCGACGTTGAATGTATTATTATATATATATATATATATATATATATATATATATATTAATCCATATAATGATGTAAATCAATTCAACTCACACATTATTGATGATCGCAAATACCTATGCCACGCACCTGGTGTAACGACCCGGCCGGTTATTTTGAGAGTTGTAGCCCCGTCCTCGCCACTTACTATTCATACCTTGCTTAATAGTTTTTATATGACTTTTCGGGGTAGTTCGTTCGGGTCCGAAGAGGTTTCAGAATGAATTGAGACACTTAGTCTAATTGTTTAAAGCTTAAGTTGAAATAGTTGACGGGTGTTGACTTATGTGTCAACGACTCCATAATAGAGTTTTGATGGTTCCGTTAGCTCTATTGGGTGATTTTGGACTTGGGATCATGTCCAGATTGTGAACTAGATGTCCGAAGTTGAATTAGGCTTGAAATGGCGAAAGTTGGAAATTTAGAAGTTTGACCGAGAGTGGACTTTGTAGATACCGGGTCGGAATGGGGTTCCGGGAGTTGGAGTAGGTCTGTGGTGTCATTTTTGACTTGTGTCTGAAATTTGAGGTCAATAGGTTTCGGCATCTTTTGTAGAAATTGGAATTCCTTAGTTTTCATTAGGCTTGAATTGGGTGCGATTCGTGTTTTTGATGTTGTTTGAGGTGATTTGAGGGTTTGACTGAGTTCATATCATATTTTAGGACTTGTTGGTATGTTTGGTTGAGGTCCCGGGGGACTCAAGTTGATTTTGGATGGTTAACGGATCGAAAATGAGACTTAAAGCATTGCTGAAGCTGGGAGCCTTTTGGTGTGATCGCACCTGCAAGGTACTTGGCCGCAGGTGCGGCTAATGTTTCTCACATGCGGAGCTGCGCTGGCCTGGGTTAGGACATAGGTGCGAAGGGTCATCCGCATCTGCGAGCCCGCAGGTGCAAGCAACGATCCGCATATGCAGAGAAGGGGGCGTAGGTTGTCATTGCAAAAGCGGATCAAGGGCCACAGAAGCGCTTATGGACTTAAGTGACTTCCACAGAAGTGGAAATTCTATCGTAAAAGTGATTCCGCAGGTGCGAAATCACTAGGCAGTGTTTAAATTCGAGGGTTTCAGAGATTTTCTTCATTTTGGACATTTCAAGCTCGGGATTGGCGATTTTTGAAAGGATTTTTGAGGGGGGTCTTGAGTTAAGTAACTCGTGGGAAGATTTATTCATTAATCATGTTTTACTATTAATTTTCCCACCTAGATTGTGTGATTTTGAGGTGTAATTTTAGGGTTTGAGGCTAGGGATTTGGAGAGTTTAAATTGGGGATTTGCACAGTTTTGAGGTAAGCAACACTTCTAAACTTGGTTCTAAGGGTGTGAAACCCCGAATTTTGTGTTATGTGATTAATGTTGAGGTGACACATGTGCTAGGTTATGGGCATGTAGGCGTGCGCCGTGAGAATTGTGACTCGATCGATTCCAAGGAACTAAATAGTTGATTAAACATGTGGTTGCCCGTATTTTTACCACGTGATAGAACAATTGAGATGTCAATCATGTTAGAAATACCGTTTAAGATAGATGTTGAACTATTTACCTAACTTTCCATTTTATACTCAGTCACAGCTATTGTTTGTATAATTTTTCTCGGTCTCTATTGTCCTTATTTGCTATGTCATATCATTATTGTTTAGGCTAAATAACATGATTCTGGTAAGCCCGAGAGACTGGAGAGATTAGTGACTGAGTGAGACTGAGGGTTTTATTGTGAGTGATATTTATGGGATCGGGCTGCACGCTGCAGTAGGCTTTATTGATTGATGCCAGTATTTGGCTTATTATAGTGCTTGGGCTGGATCGAACCCTCCGGGGTCTACACACCCACAGTGGGTGCAATGCTAGTAGTTATGACGTTTGGGCTGGACCTGCCCCGTTTATTTGCATTTGGGCTGGATCTTCCCTGTTTATTTCCATTTGGGCTAGATCTGTCCTGTTTATTTGCATTTGGGCTGGATTTGCCCTTTTCTATTTGCATTTGGGCTGGATCTACCCTATGTTGGATCTGCCCTGTTATGTGTTAAGTTTTGTTGTAAAATCTTAAAGCATATCTAAGTTCTTGTTGAAAGAATGTCTAACTTCTTGTACCTTCACTTGTAGAACATAAATCTCTGAGATATCATTGTCATATTTTCTGTACATTTTCTTACTGTTAAATGTTGAAAGTGGACCGTAATAATTGAACTTGTCAACTTTCAATCCAAAAGTTTGATTAGTTACTTATTGAGTTGGTTGTACTCACGCTAACCCTACACCTCGTGTGCGGATCCAGGTGCTTTCGGTCACGGTGCTCGCTACTTTGCAGAGTCCAGACCTTCGGAGATCATCGAGGTATTTGCTTGGCGTTCGCAAGGCTTGACTCTCCTCCCTTATCTTTCAGTTTATTTTTTCAGTATTGCTTATTAAAAAATGCACCGGACTTTGTCTTTTCATAGATGCTCATGTACTTAGTGACACCCTAGTTTTTGAAAAAATTTATGTATTGAGTTATGACTTTCCTATCCTTTTTTTAAGAGATTTTTCCTTCATTTTAACTATTTTATTATCTTTCGAAGATGTAAACTATTGGGAATGTCTGAATAGTCGGCTTGTATAGTACCATCATAGGCACCGTCACGACTGGTTGTTTTTGGGTTGTGACAAGTGTGTATCAAAGCCTAGGTTACATAGGTCTCATGAGTTTTGAGAACATTTAGTAGATCCTTGTCGATCGGTACGAAGACGTCTGTACTTATCTTCGAGAGGTTGTCGAACCCTTATGAAACTTCACATTCTTGTACTCTTGTTGTGAGGATTTGTTAATTCCACTAAATTTCTATTTTCTATTCTCTCATAGATGGTGAGGAAACGTCCCACCGGGCAGGACGGACAGCAACCAGTACCACCAACTTGGGCCACGAGAGCCCGAAGTTGTAGTAAGGGTTGCGGTAGGGGCAAAGGTGTAGCTCGTACGACAGCTAGAGCAGCACCTGCAGATCCACCAGGTTCTCCAGCTCAAGAGCAGGTTCCATATGTGGTTGAGCCAGTGGGGCCGGCTCAGTCACTAGTTTTGACCATTATGATTCCAAGCCTTTAGGAGGCTTTTGCTCAGATATTAACGGTGTACACTAGCCTCGCTCAGGCTGTTTCTATTCAGACCGCGCCAGCCACTTCTCAGGCCGGAGGAAGTACTCAGACTCTCGCCGCCCATACTTTAGAGTAGGTGACGCAGGGGCTATAGATGCTGAGGGTATTGCCAGTTGAGTCGGTTACAGCTGTTCAGGACTAGGTGGGTCCTGTTATGAGTGAGGATGAGCAGAAGAGATTTGAGAGATTTGGAGACTCCAGCCTCTATCATTCAGTGGGGCTAAGTCTGAGGATGCCAGGGCTTCTTGGATAGGTGCCATCTGATTCTTCGCACGAAGGGTATTCTGGAGACCAATGGGGTCTCCTTCACTACTTTTCAGTTTACTGGGGCTGCCTTCAGTTGGTGGGAGGCCTATGAGAGGAGCAGGCAAGTCTGTGCTACACCACTTTCATGGAATGAGTTATCCGTTCTCTTCTTGGATAAGTTTGTGCCACCGACCGGTAGGGGGAGCTACGTAGGTAGTTCGAGCAACTACGTCAGGGTGGCCAGTCTGTGACCTAGTATGAGATGAGATTTTCAGAGTTGGCTCGTTACACAGTTTGGTTGGTTCCCAATGATAGGGAGAGGAATATGAGGTTCATTGATGGCCTTACCTATCCATTGCATTTTGATATGACTCGGGATAGTGTATCTGGTGCTCGGTTTGACGAGGTGGTTAATATTTCTTGGCGACTAGAGATAATCTATAGTTAGGAGCGCGGGAAGAGGGAGGCGAAGAGGCCTCGTGGATCGGGTGGTTTCAGCGGTGTTCCTTCTAGGGGTCAGTTCTACCACAGCAAGGGTCGTCCTTATAGACCCGCTCAGATGGCTCATCCAGTTCATCATGGTGCATCTTTCATCCATAGTTCATACAGTGCTAGACCGGGCTAGTCATCTCTTAGTGCCCTCCTAGCTCAGAGTTGATCTCGTGCACCGTCAGTTCAAGGTTCATCTACACCGGGTTCTTTTGGTAGTTATTTTGGTTCTCAAGGTCCTTCACAGTATTTGGCACCATTTTTCAAGATGATATGTTTTGAGTTTGGAGATTTTGGTCATGTGAAGAGGTTTTGTCCCTGCCTTATGGGAGGTCCAGTTCTGTAAAGGAGTCAGGCCACGAATTCAGCACCAGTTGCTTCACCACCTGCCCAGCTATCTCGGGGTGGGGCTCAGAAAGCTAGGGGTCGCCCAAGAGGGGGAGGTCGATCGGGTGGCGGTCAGGCCCAATTCTATGTTATTCCTGCCATTCCAGATGCCATTGCTTTAGACACAATGATCACATGTATTGTCTCAGTATGCCAAAGGGATGCTTCTGTATAATTTGATCCTGGTTTCACTAATTCTTATGTATCATCGTATTTTTCTCATTATCTAGATATTCCCCATGAGCCCTTAGTTTCATCTGTCATGTATCTATTCTATTGGGTGATACCATTATTGTGCCGTGTATATCGGTCATGTGTAGTGATTATTGGAGGATTGGAGACAAGAATTGATCTCTTATTTCTTTGTATGGTTGATTTGGACGTGATCTTGGGTATGGATTGGTTTTCTCCATGTCATGCTATTTTGGATTGCCACACTAAGACTGTGACGTTAGAGATGTCGGGCTTTCCAAGGATCGAGTGGAGAGGCTATCTAGACTATGTTCCCAGCAGAGTGATTTCATATTTGAAGGCCCAACAGATGGTTGGGAAGGGGTGTCTGTCTTATTTGGCCTTTTTGAGGGATGTGGGTGCTGATACTCCTACTATTGACTATGTTCCGGTGGTACAAGAGTTTCTGGATGTGTTTCTAGTAGACTGCCGCCCGATAGGGATATTGACTTGGTCTGGGCACTCATCCCATTTTTATTCCTCCGTATCATACGACACCAGCTGGGTTGAAGGAATTGAAAGAGAAACTTCAGAAAATTCTTGATAAGCGGTTTATTAGGTCTAGTGTGTCGTCTTGGAGTGCACCAGTTCTATTTGTGAAGAAGAAAAATGGTACTATGCGGATGGGCATCGACTATAGGAAGTTGAACAAAGTTCAATCAAGAACAAGTATCCTTTATCGCGCATTGATGATCTATTTGACCACCTTCAGTAGTGAGGGTGTTTCTAATATTGATTTGAGTTCTGGGTATCACTAGTTGAAGATTCGGGACTCAGATATTCTAAAGACAGCATCCAGGACTCGTTATGGTCATTATGAGTTCCTTGTGATGTCTTTTGGACTGACCAATGGCCCGGAAACCTTCATGCATCTAATGAACAGTGTATCTCAGCCTTATCTTGACTCATTTGTCATAGTATTCATTGATGATATACTGGTGTACTCTCGTAGCCAGGAGGAGCATGCCCAACATTTGAGGATTGTGTTGCAGTGGCTAAGAGAGGAGAAGCTTTATGCCAAGTTCTCCAAGTGTGTATTATTTCTTAGTTCAGTCGCGTTCTTAAGGCACATGGTGTCCAGTTAGGGGATTCAGGTGGATCCAAAGAAGATAGACGCAATTCAGAGTTGGCCCAGGCCGTCCTCAGCTATTGAGATTCGGATATTTCTAGGCTTGGTCAGTTATTATCATCGCTTTGTGGAGGGTTTCTTATCTATTTCATTGCCTTTTGCCAAATTGATCCATAAGGGTGCTACTTTCAGGTGGTCGGATGAGTGTGAAGAGATCTTTCAGAAGCTCAAGATTGCCTTGAACACAACTCCAATTCTAGTTTTGCCTTCAACTTCAGGCACTTATACAGTTTATTGTGATGCTTCTCGGATCAGTATTGGGTGTTCCTTGATGCAGTAGGATAGAGTGATTTCTTATGCTTCGCACAGTTGAAGCCTCATGAGAAGAACTACCCCATCCACGATTTGGATTTGGCTGCCATCGTTCATGCATTGAAGATTTGGAAGCATTATCTCTACGATGTGTCTTGTGAGGTATTTATGGACGGAGTCTCCAGCACTTGTTCAAACAAAAATATCTAAATTTGAGGCAGCAGAGTTGGTTGGAGCTGCTAAAGAGCTATGATATCACTATTTTGTATCATCCTGGGAAGGCCAATATGGTGGTCGATGCCTTGAGTAGGAAGGCGGTGAGTATGGGTAGCCTTGCATTCATTACTATTGGTGAGAAACCTCTTTTACTTGATGTTAAGGCCTTGTCCAACCAGTTCATGAGATTAGATATTTCGGAGCCTAGTCGTGTTCTAGCTTGTGTGGTTTCTCGGTCTTCCTTTATGATCGCATCAGAGAACGCCAGTATGATGATCCTCATTTTCTTGTCCTTAAGGATACAGTTCATCACGGTGATGCCAAGGATGTTACTATCGGGGATGGTGGGGTGTTAAGGATGCAAGGTCGGATTTTTGTGCCCAATGTAGATGGGTTACGTGAGTTGATTCTTGAGGAGGCCCACAAATTGCGGTATTCCATTTATCCTGGTGCCACGCAGATGTACCAGGACTTGAGGCAGCACTATTGGTAGAGGAGAATGAAGAAGGATATAGTGGGTTTTGTAGCTCGGTGCCTTAATTGTCAGCAGGTGAAGTATGAGCTTCAGAGATCGGGTGCATTGATTTAGAGGCTTGAGATTCCAGAGTGAAAATGGGAGCGTATCACCATGAATTTTGTAGTTGGTCTCCCATGGACTTCGAGGAAGTTTGATGCTATTTGGGTGATTGTGGATCGGCTGACCAAGTCTGAGCACTTAATTCTAGTTGGTACTACTTATTTCAGGGGAATTTACATCTGTGAGATTGTTCGCCTTCATGGTGTGCCAGTGTCCATCATTTCAGATCGGGGCACACAGTTTGCATTGCAGTTTTGGAGAGCAGTAGAGCGAGAGTTGGGCAACCAGGTTGAGTTGAGTACGACATTTCACCCTGAGACAGACGGACAATCCGAGCGCACTATTCAGATATTGGAGGATATGATACGCTTGTGTCATTGATTTTGGGGGTCATTGGGATCAGTTTCTGCCGCTCTTGGAGTTTTCCTACAACAACAACTACCATTCGAGTATTCATATGGCTCTGTATGAGGATTTATATATGATACATTGTCGATCTCTGGCGGGTTGGTTTGAGGCGGGTGAGGCTAGGCTATTGGGTACTAACTTGGTTCAGGATGCTTTGGACAAGGTTAAATTGATTCAGGATTGGATTCACATAGCGGAGTCTAGACAGAAGATTTACGCTGAAAGGAAGGTTCATAATGTCGCTTACATGGTTTGGGAGAAGGTACTGCTCAAGGTATCACCCGTGAAGGGTGTTATCAGGTTCGGGAAGAAGATTCAAGTTGAGCCCTCGGTATATTGGGCCGTTCAGGTACTTCATTGGAGAGGTGGATTACAAGCTTGCCTTGCTTCCTAGATTGTAGAGTGTGCATCCAGTATTTCATGTTTCTATGCTCCGAAAGTATGTCGGCGATCCGTCTCTTATTTTGGATTTCAGCACGGTTCAGTTGGATGGTGATTTGACTTATGATGTGGAGTCGGTGGCCACTTTGGATCAGCAGGTTCGAATGCCGAGGTCAAAGGACATAGCTTCAGTGAAGGTGAAGTGGAGAGGTTAGCAGTTGAAGAGGCTAATTGGGAGACCGAGCGGGAGATGCGGAGCAGATATCCACACCTATTTGAGACTCCAGGTACGTTTCTAGACACGTTCAAGGCACACGTTTGTTTAAGAGGGGGAGTATGTAACGACCCGACCGGTCATTTTGAGAGTTGTAGGCCCATTCCCCCCATTTACTGTTCATACCTTGCTTATTTGTTGTCATGTGACATGTTGGGGTAGTTAGTTCTGGTTTGGAGAGGTTTCAGAATAAATCGAGACACTTCGTCTTAAGTTTGAAAGCTTGTGTTGAAATTGTTGACCGTATCTTGAATTATGTGTAAAGGACTCTGGAATAGAGTTTTGATGATTCCGTTAGCTCCATTGGGTGATTTTGGACTTAGGAGCATGTTCGGATTGTAAACTGGAGGTCCATTGTTGAATTAGGCTTGAAATGGTGAAAGCTACAAATTTAGAAGTTTGACCGAGAGTGGACTTTGTGGATATCGCGCTCGGAATGGAGTTTCGGGAGTTGGAGTAGGTCAGTGGTGTCATTTTGACTTGTGTGCAAAATTTGAGGTAAATCAGACGTGATTTGATAGGTTTCGGCATCGTTTGTAGAAGTTGGAATTCCTTAGTTTTCATTAGGCTTGAATTGGGGTGTGATTCATATTTTTTATGTTATTTAACGTGATTTGAGGGCTCGACTAAGTATGTATCGTGTTTTAGAACTTATTGGTATGTTTGGTTGATGTCCCGGGGGCCTCTGGTTGATTTCGGATGGTTAACGGATCGAAAATGAGACTTAGAGCATTGTTGAAGTTGGGAGCCTTCTGGTGTGATCGCACCTATGAGGTTCTTGACCACAGGTGTGGCTAATTTTGCGAATATGCGGAGCTGGGAAAGCATGGGGTAGGACGCAGGTGCGAAGGGTCATCCGCATCTGCGAGCCCGCAGGTGCGAGCAATGCTCTGCAGATGTGGAGAAGGAGGCGTAGGCTATCGTCGCAGAAGCAGATCATGGGCCAAAAAAGCGCTTCCACAGGTGCGGAACCTGGACCGTAGGTGCGGACCCTATGGACTTCAGTGACTTCCACAGAAGCAGAAATTATATCGCAAAAGCTATTCCGCAAGTGCGGATATGTGGCCCGTAGGTATGAAAGCACTTGGCAATGCTTAAATTTGAGGGTTTCCGAGATTTTCTTTGTTTTGGACATTTCAAGCTCGGGATTGGGTGATTTTTGAGAGGATATTCGTGGGGTTTCTTGAGGTAAGAGACTTGTGGTTAAATTTATTAAATAATTATCACATTGAATTTCCCACCTAGATTGTGTAATTTTGAGGTGTAATTTGGGGGTTTGAGGCTAGGGATTTGGAGTGTTTAAATTGGGGATTTGGGTCTCGATTTGATGTTGGGTTTTGGTATATTTAGACTCGTGGCGGGATGATCTTCTGGATTTTGTGACTTTTATTTGATAATGAGATGTGGGCCCGGGGGCCGGCTTTTGAGTCGACTTTTTGACTTTTGATTAATAACTTAATATTTTCTTATGGAATTGATTCATTTAGCCTGTGTTGATTGTATCGTAGTGTTTGTGGCTAAATTCGAGGCATTTGAAGGCCGATTTGCAAGGCAAGGGCGTGTTGGAGTAGGGATTTGAACGATTTGACGCAACACTTCTAAACTTGGTTCTGAGGATGTGAAACTTCGAATTTTGTGTTATGTGATTGGTGTTTAGGTGACGCATGTGCTAGGTGACGGGCATATAGGAGTGCATCGTAATAATTGTGACTCGGTCGATTCCAGGGAACTGAATAGTTGATTAAACTTGTTGTTACCCGTATTTTTACCATGTGATAGAACAATTGAGTTGTCAATCATGTTACAAATCCCGTTTAAGATACATGTTGAACTATTTGCCTAACTTGCCATTTTATACTCAATCATAGCTATTGTTTGCATAATTTTTCTCGATCTCTGTTGTCCTTATTTGCTACGTCATATCATTATTGTTTGGGTTGAATAACATGATTCTGGTGAGCCTGAGAGACTAGAGAGATTAGTGATTGAGTGAGACTGAGGATTTTATTATGAGTGATATTTACAGGATCGGGCTACACGGCGCAATAGGATTTATTGGTTGATGCCAAGATTTGGCTTATTATAACGCTTGGGCTGGATCAGCCCCTCCTGAGTCTGCACACCCTAAGTGTGCGCAATGCTAGCAATTATGATGTTTGAGCTGGATTTGCCCTGTTTATTTTCATTTGGGCTGGATATGCCTTGTTTATTTTCATTTGGGTTGGATCTGCCCTGTTTATTTGTATTTGGGCTGGATCTGCCCTATTTTATTTGCATTTGGGCTGGATCTTCGCTGAGCTGGATTTGGTATGTGATGTTTAAGTTTTGTTGTAAAATCTGAAAGCATGTCTAAATTCTTCTTGAAAGCATGTCTAAATTCTTGTATCTTCAGTTGTAGAACATAAATTTCTGAGATATCATTGTCATATTTTCTGTGACTTTCCGTACTGCTAAGTGTTGAAAGTGGACCGTAATAATTGGACTTGACACTACTTTTATTCCAAAGGTTAGATCTGTTACTTATTGAGTTTGTTGTACTCATGCTACACCCTGCACCTCGTGTGTAGATCCAGGTGCTTCCGATCGCGGCGGTTACTGATTTGCAGAGTCCAGACCTTCGGAGATCATCGAGGTAGCTGTTTGGCGTTCACAGACCTTGACTCTCCTCCATTATCTTTCAGTTTATTTATTCAGTATTGCTTATTAGACATTGTACCCCACTTTGTCTTTTTGTAGATGCTCATGTACTCAGTGACACCCCGATTTTGGGAACAATTTATGTATTGAGTTTGACTTTCCTATCCTGTTTTTAAGAGATTTTTCTTTCATTTAAACTGTTTTAATATCTTTCAAAGATTTAAACTGTTGGGAATATTTGAATAGTCGGTTTGCCTAGTACCACGATAGGCGACATCATGACGGATTAGTTTTGGATCGTGACCCTTGGTAAGTTAGGCATAAAGAATGTCTATAAGGAGGACAATCAATTAGAAGAAGATAAATTAGCCAAATATGAGTAACACAATAGTTTTTCGGTAGGAAAAGTAGGTATTTTGATGTACATCATCCTTTTATTTGAATGTTTATGTAAAAGACCTAGTTATAAGAAGCCATGAAGTAAATTTCCTTTTAAGCAACAAACAAATAAGTTGAGTAGCTGGTCGGATAAAATCTTTGACAAAATCAAGGTTTAGAAACCAAAGCAATTCGTTTCGTTAACATATTTCACTCAGATTTGATAGGCCACGGTAGACTTTGTCAAATTTAGAATCTTTTAATTGATTTTGTAATCTTTTGCTCTAAGCATACTTTAATTGACAAATAAGATAGCATTGTCGCTCTCTCCTTTGGAACACATGTTTGAAATTTAAATGGCCAGCTTGAAAATGCATGAAGACATAATATAATACTAAAACAGTACGTAGTGTATCATGGGTCAATGCACCCATCATCTTAATCCAGAGAATAGGAAAGAGGTATACAACATATAGAGGTACGGTTTCAGATGAAGATAAAATAAGATGGAAATAAGAAAAATAGCGAGTGATTTTGTTTATGCATCCTATGCGAGGTGAATTCGAATCAGTTTAACCTTGTCTTTCTTAAAAAAAAATTATCTTATTGTTTTACCTCGATATCAGAAATCCCGAGATTAAAAATATTATTAAAATTGTAATATAAACAATCCTAGTATTACTAATACCGAAATCAAAAATTCTACCAAACACGGGGGATCAAGTATGGGGTTGACCCTTGCCAAGTGCGCCTTCAAGCCTTAAGGAGAAGGGGAGGAGCCCATCATATATTTTGTTATCTCACTAACCAACATATTTCGTTATCTCACAATGCAAAATTTTTATTACATAGTCAATGTATTTTAACATATCATGACAAGTTAGTTTCCATTTATATTAGTTTATCAATGAGTGTTTAACATAAATATTTATTTATAATTACTTTGTAAAGACTTGTGTAAATTCTTTTTATAAGGTTAATTTGGTCACTCCAAATTTTATTTTATTGTACCAAAGTCACTTCAATATCTTTTGTAATGAAAAAGTTACTCAAATTTATCTTATTAGTTTCATGAAAGTCACTACATTATTTTTTATAATAAAAAAATAGACTTTATATTGTCTAAGTAATCACAAAAAGGTCACTAGAAAAAAATTAATAAACATTTTCATAGTCCTATTTTTGTAATTTTATAAGTATTTTGTTTTTAAAAAAATATTTTTTTTTCAAAGTTGAAGTGTTTGGTCAACCTTTTGGAAGAAAAAAAAAGTGTTTTTGAGAAGAAACAAAATAAGTTTTAGAGAAAGAGAAAAAATAGTTTTTCTCAAAAAACACTTGTTTGAAAAATATTTTTGAAAAAAATACAATTAGAAGCAGTTTTTATAAGTTTGATCAAACACTAATTACTATTCGAAAATACTTTTAAAATTAATTAATCAAAAACAAATTACTTATCAGCAAAATATTTTATAAAAATAATACAGTTTGGCCAAACACGCTATAAGACGGTAGAGCCAATAAGTATGTGACCACATAGAGTAAATACAAGTAAGCACAATATAGAGAGAATCAAACTTTGTACAATAAGAAGATACGTTACAGAACAGAAGCTAGTAACAGTATTATTTTGTCCCCAATCTTCTACAAAAAGTAACCCACCCCCACCAAAGAAAGAAACAGTAGACAGGAACAATCACATTTAGTAATAACGTCACATAAAGAGAGACAAGTGGGATCATGCTATTTAGATTTTCTAAGATTTTTCAGTATCCATTAGTCTTTTAGTCTCCCTAAAGTAGATTTCTTTCCCTTTCCCCCTCTCTCTCTCTCTCCATATCTACTTGAACTACTAGTACTATATATATATTTACTCCCATTTTTGTAGCAGTGGTGAGGAAGAGAATGGAAGTGGAGAAAATGGGTGCTGACTCTTCTTCAAGTGATGCACAAGAATTGCATGTTCTAGCCGTTGATGATAGTCATGTTGATAGGAAAGTTATTGAGCGATTGCTGAAAATCTCTTGCTGTAAAGGTTGGTATTTTTTTATAGTTGAATTCTCTCTTGTGTTTTTGTTATCGCCTCTGTGTTAAAATTAGAAAATCAGAAGAACCGTTAGAAGAAAAAGAAAATGTATAAAACGATAAGAAATATTCCAAGTCCGCAATTTCCTTGTGTGTCCTTAAGGAATTTTAACCCCCTTACAAGTTGCCAAGGTAATGGATTAAATCCTCCCAGGATGAAAGGAATAACCTTCTTGCAACAGTGGCAATACAAACTGCAGGATACCAACAAACTCAAAGAACGGAGCAAACTCACACTTATGAATTTCAGAGAGACTGCGAAGTAGAATGCAGTATTCAGAATGAAATGCTCGATTTTTTCAGTGAGTGGAAAAAGAAGTCATGCCTCAGAATTTATAGGCAATTATTGGAAGAGGTGTGATGTCTGTTCAGGAAAAAGTGTCTGTTCAGGAAGGAAAACAACGTTCAGCAAAGGCAGCGTTTTTTGGATTTCAATTAATTCCGTTAATGAACTGACTGACATTTAATTAATTATTAAATATTTAATTAAATAAACTTTGTTCAAAAAATAATCTTATCGATCATTTGACAAATCCAAAATCCGAAGCCGAAGCCGAAGCCGAGCGAGCGACGACGACGACGCGAGGATTCATCCTCTTCAACTCCTTTTAAGAGCTCTAAGAAGTGATCCTATATTTATACACAAGTGTAGTTGTCTTTCACCAATGTGATACAAAGTTCATGACAAAAGCTCACTTGATTCAAATTTTCATTTCCCTCCATTTTATTTTCCATCATTTCTCAATTCACTCTTAGACTTTTAAGCCCAATGCTTAAAGTCTTTAAGCCCAACGCTTAAAGTCCTAACAGTTCCCCCTACACCATTATGGATTTTGTTTGCAGTGACAGCAGTTGAGAGTGGAAGGATGGCTTTGCAATATTTGGGTTTGGATGGAGACAAGAGTTCTCTGGGAATTGATGTAAGTATTAATTCTATTATAATCAGAAACTGGACTACTTTTCTTTACCATTTTGAACTTGATTGGCTTTACCTAAAAAGATACGAATTTCTAAAGTAATTTTTGGAATTCATTGGTTTTCAGCAATTGAAGGTGAATCTGATAATGACTGACTATTCTATGCCTGGAATGACAGGATATGAACTTCTTAAGAAGATCAAGGTTTGTTTTGAAAGATAATTAGATTATGTCATGCTGTTCCCTTTTGAGTATTTATAACACATTTCTATGTCTGGTATAGCTGAAATTAAAATTACTAAGTTTGAATGACATATTTTTTCTTTCTTAGCAGGGATCTTCGGCGTTGAGCAAAATTCCTGTTGTGATTATGTCATCAGAAAAGATTTTAGCTCGCATTGATAGGTAACCACTCTTTTATACCATCAATAGTTTTGTTTGTGGAAAAGGCCCAAATATACTCTATAGTATCACAAGAGGTTTAAATATACCTTTCGTGTTATATTTTGTATCCAAATATATTTCTGTTATAACACTATTGGTTCAAATATACTCCTCTTCTGTTAATTTCATCCAATGTAGATATTCAATCCTCTACGTGACACTGATATTTAATGAGGTGGATGCAACATGACTTGCCGCCTCAGAGCCCCTTACCCATTTTACCCTTCCCTCCTATTTTTTTTCCACCACTAAAATTTTCTTCCCTCCAGCGCTATTGCCGCCATTATTGTTACCATGAAAAATATTGTATTTCAAATTTTAGTCTTTTATATATGGATTAGGTGCACTGAGGTGGCATGCAATGTGACATCTACTTCATCAAATGTCAGTGGCACGTAGGATTAGATGTCCACCTTGAACAAACTTAAGAAAAGAAGAGTATGTTTGAACTAACAGTATTAAGGTAGGGGTATATTAATTCGGACGTAAAGTATAACGAAGGGTATATTTAAACCGTTTCTCATAGTATATGATATATTTGTTCCTTAGCCCGTTTTGTTTATTTGCTTTAGGTTTGGCCAATTAGAAATGGAAATCCAGTTTGTCAAATACCCATTTATATATAAAAAAGTTTGGTACATTAGTTCTTTTGCCTACGAATCTAAATACATTCCTTTTGCTGTAGTTGTGGTTTAGAAATGTTAACTTGCCACAGTCTAATCAAATGAAATGTTCTTTTGCCTACGAATAGATGTTTGGAGGAAGGGGCCAAAGAGTTTATCCAGAAACCTGTCAAGCTTTCCGATGTTAAACGACTGAAAGATTTCATATTGGGAGGGGAGAATGATAACAAAGATGCAAAACAAATGAAAGAAGGGAGTTGTTCCAGAAAGAGAAAATTTCAAGAGTGTTCATTGTCATTAACACAAACTCATGATATACCATCATTACCAAAATGTTCATCAACTCCATTATTGCAACAGTCTCTGTTGAAGCAGCACCCAAAGATTGCCTAACTCTGCTGCTGATTCCTATTTTTTGCTTTTTGATTTAGCTAGCTAGGACATCAGCCTTGACACACTCTATACAAGGTCATTTTTCTTTGTATCACAACACATTTTTGTACATCCTTTACCTTATCTTTGCACTTGTCGATTTGACATTTTATATTTATGCCAATGTACATGTGCTATTCAGGCTCTCGTGATGCTTAATTTGTAAAGAGTTTTATCTACATGTCATCGTAAAGAAACACAACATTAAAGTTAGGGTTAAAGAAACATGCGTTTACTGGTACAATAATAGTAGCAATCGACGGTTAATATTAAGACCGACTACAATAATTAATAACTTTTACTTTCACACATTAAGAATCATACATTATATTGTGTTCACAATTCAGGTCAAGCTCCTATCTTTTTCAGGTTACAGTTAATCAATTTAAAGTCCCTATTCCATAACTGCCAGAATGTTTATCTATCTGTCCACTTGAATTATCCAAATCAAACTACTACTCCAAGATTCAACTTGCAAAATCCAGACAAAAAATAAAATAAAATTTGATTTGCTTGCATTTAATGGATATCTGTATTTAAAGCATTCAAATATTAGTCCGTTAAATGCAGTTATTCTTTTTTTTTTTCAATACTATTAGCTTTTAATTAATTTAAATCATTTAAATCTTGTAGTCAGACTAAGATCATTACGTGTTCACTTACATTTTATGTCAAAGTAAAGTAATCTTTACCACCATTCTATTTATTATCATGGCCAATCACCACTACCGGCCACCTTTACGACTTGTGTCACGATCCGGAATTTTCATCGTCGGATGGCGCCTAACATTCCACTTGCTAGACAAGCCATATTAGAGTATTATTAAATCAATTCTACTACAATTCGGTAATTAACAGTAAATAAGCTACAAAGAGTGCGGAATATTATAACAACTTCATCATTTATCACTACCCGGATCTGGTGTCACAATTCCCGAGCATTTTAAAATTTACTACAAGTACAAGCCTTAAAGAAGTACAATTGTTTGAATGAAAGAAACAGTAAAACAAAAAAGATAGATGGGGATTTCAAGGTCTGTGAACGCCGACAGATCTACCTTGAGTCTCCGAATAACAGGCCCAACAGCCAACTCTCGATCAACCAGAGTCGGTGCCAAAATTTGCACAGTAAGTGCAGAGTTCAGTATCAATACAACCGACCCCATGTACTGGTAAATGTCGATCCTAACCTGGACGAAGTAGTGAAGAGACTAAGACAAGACACCTACAATCAACACATGTATAGTTTAACAGTGTATATGCAAGTAACAGTAAAGAACTAAACATGTAATATCGGGAAGGGAAACATGATGAGGGGAAATACGAGATAGAGTATTACAGTAGAAAGATAACTTGAACAGTAAATATACCATGAACCAACAAGAATACATGAACACAATTATGGAAAAGTGCACGGCATCACGCTTCGTGCTTTTACTCTCATCCTCACCATTATATAATAGAAATGGCACGGCATCACCCTTCATGCATTTACTCGCATAACATGGCACGGCATCACCTTCGTGCATTAACACTCTCAACCTCACATAAAGTCAATAGAGACGGCACGGCATCCCCCTTCGTGCATTAACACTCTCCCTCACCAAAACAATAAATAATGACAGTAGGGAGATAGAAACAATAAGATCAAATCTTTCTTCGACATTTGGTTCCACAATATCAACCTCATATTGATTCAACATCAATCAATACCAAAATCCGTAAACATGTTAATAATGATCAACATTACAATTAACTAGTCTAAGCATGAAAAATATGACCAAGAAAGCAACAATTACAAGAATAAGACCCACCCACATGTTATAACCCGACAACAAAGCATAGGTACTTGTCACATTTCCTATACATGGTACCCAACATCTAAACATGTAGAAAATTGACAATTAAGTTCTAATCCCTCAAGCCAAGGTTAACCACGACACCTACCTCGCTCCAACAGCCAACTCAAAGCTTAATCACAATTTTTCCCTTCAAACAAGCCTCCGAACCAATAAAATCTAGAATTACCAATCAAACAATTCAAATAAAGCGTTAGAAACTACCCACGATTGTAAAGAATTCAATTTAGGCCATTTTTAAAAAAGTCAATAAAAGTCAACACCTGGGCGGGCCCGCTTGGTCCAAATCCGAAATTCTGACCAAAATTCGATTACCCATTCACCCCCGAGCCCGGTTATATAATTGGTTTTGGAATCCGACCTCAATTTGAGTACTAAATCCCTATCAAATCCCTAGTTTCTACCCAAAAACTCCCAATTTCACCATGAAAACTTGAAATTTTTGGTTGAATCTTATGAAAAAGTAGTGAAAGATTGAAAAAAATTAGTTTAAGATCGCTTACCAATGATTTGGGGAAGAAGGTTCTTTGGAAAATCACTTCTTGTGGTTTAGGTTTTAAAAATTTGGGAAATGAATCAAAAATCCCATCTAAGTCATCTTTTGTTCAGCTGCAGGTATCGCATTTGCGGACAAAACTTCGCATTTGCGAATGAACAGTGTTTTTCGCAGTTGTCATAAATGGTTCGCAATTGCGAATGAACAGTGTCGCACCAGAAACCAGCAAAACCCAAACTTCTCCGAAATGATCCGAAACCACCCGAAACTCATCCGGAACCTCCCAGACACAAACTATATATGAATTTCAATCATAAATCACGCTACGTATCTGCTCGCGCACTCAAAACACTTAAAAGAGGTATTCTTAACCCGATATTGACCATGGTCAAACTCCTAAATTTCTTAACTTTACTAGTCTCTCAACCAATGATGCAAAGTTACACCCAAGCCCCTCGGGACTCCAAACCAAAGGTGCACACCAGTCTAAAAATATCATACAAACTTGCTCGCGCGATCAAATCGCTAAAATAACACCTAGAACTACGAATTGAACACCAAATCAAATGTAGTTTTCAGGAAAGCTTTGAAATCTCTATTTTTACTACAAAGGATGTCCGAATCACGTCAAATCGACTCCGTTTCCCACCAACTTTTATAGATAAGTCAAAAATATATATTGTACCTGTACCGAGATCTGGAACCAAAATACGAACCCGGTATCAACAAGGCCAAACATCAACCAATTTATAAAAACCATTAAATTTTCAACAAAATTTATAACTCGGGCTAGGGACCTCTGATTTTGATTCCGGACATAGGCCCAGGTCCCATATTTTGATACGGACCCACCGAGATCGTCAAAATACGGATCCAGATCCGTTTATCAAAAACGTCGACCGAAGTCAACTCAAATAAAAATTTTAGGTAAAATTTTGTATTTTTATCAGATTTTAACATATAAGCCTTCCGGGCCAATACTCAGACTGTGCACACAAATTGAAGAAGGCTAAAATGAGGTTCTAAAGTCTCAGAAATACAGAATTTTGTTCTAAAACATAAGATGACCAATCGGGTCATCACAACCTGTCATCGTCAGCCACCTAACTACTAAACTACCAACACCCTCCACCATCAACCACCATCAACAACCACCTCCACCACAAATCACCGTCAACAATGACCACCACCATCACTAGCCACAACCGCCAATCACCTCCTTCACTAGCTTTCACCGCACAACCATCATGCAACCACCACCAACTGCCTTTCTAACCAGTTTTTATTGCACAATCTGATAGTACAAGGGGGGGGGGGGGNTTGTTATCCGTTCTTTTATTTAACTAAGCAGTTGATATGGTTTTTCTGTTAGTCGACAGGATTTTGATGAGGTAGATTTAAAGTAAATACAGAAAGTAAATTGCATAAAATAAATCACACCAGATGTTTTATACTTGGTTCGAATTCAATGTGAATCCTACTCCAGTCCCCTTGGGTTGCAAGAGTGTTCTCTTTTAAGTTCCTTGAAATAGTTGGTACAAGTGTGTTGATGTTATTGAACATACACCAACAACTTCTCACAATGTAAGTATTTTTCCAAGTTTTGATGCCTCACCAATGATTCTTTTTCTCTCTTTCTTCTCTCCACTTATTATAGAGTAATCTAGAGTAAACTACGATGCTTATTTGGAGTAGATAAAAAAGATTGGTAATGGTTCGATCAAAGTATGACTGTGTCGTTGGACCTTTGACTTGCATATATATATGACTTGAGGGAGGATCTTCTTTGATATGAGCAAATCTTTAAGAGATAAGAAACCCAAAGGAATTGATCTTCTATGAATCTTGATTGATTCCTTCCAAGAATAAAGTTTCCTATACTTGAACCCTGAAATGTGGCATGATGACTGTTGCTTCCTTGATTGTCGCAATTAAAAGAATGTTTGGCCAAGCTTATAAAATCAGCTTATTTTGAGAAGTGCATTTTCTCAAAAGTGCTTTTCTAAAAGGTACTTTTGGTGAGAAGTAGTTTGTGTTTGGCTAATTAATTTGAAAAGTATTTTTGAGAAATAATTAGTATTTGGCGAAGTTTTTAAAAAGTATTTTTAAGAGCCCGTTTGGCCAAGCTGTCAAAAATTGCTTATTTAGAAAAGAGCTTTTTTCCAGAAGTACTTTGATAAAAAAAATAATAGTTTGTGTTTGGCCAATTCACTTAAAAAGTAATTTTGCAACATTTGGTAAACAAATTGTGTTTGGCCGATCTTTCTAAAAAGTACTTTTGAGTGTCAAATTACCAAAAAGGATAGTATAAAGTTCTTATAATTATTTTAAAGATAAAATGAACTTAAATATTTTTCGTAAAAGACTTCTATTTATTTTTTATTTTATTAAAATATAAAATATAAAGTAAATACATATTAAAGATTTAAACCAATATAACATCTATAACTATACCAAAGCACATAATATTATCTAGTATAATTACTTATTGTTTACATGATGATTTGAATATTCAAAATACATCATTCAGTATGAACTAGAAGTCTATTCTACAAATTACTATGTGTTGATAATCAACCATGAAATAATAAGCAAAGTCACTCACACATGATAACAATTCTCAATAATTTCATCTTTAATTCTATCACACAATGCCTCAATATTAGTAAAAGACTTGCCTTCATTTCTAAAGGAATACCAGAAGGCCCATCTCCTTCCTCAATATCTACAGTAATGTCTTCATTAGCATAATAGTTGAATTTCTTATCAGCAATGGAATTTCGTTGGATAAAATTTTATATAACTATGTTAGCTGTAACAAGATAATTCTGAATGTCAAACTTAAAATATAGTATTGAGTATAAAATAAAAATAATTTTAATTAAAAAATTATTATTTTCGTAAAAAAATAGTTAAGTATGTTTAAATTCAAATTCAAAAGAGTAAATAATTATTAACAACACCTAATGCATAATTTAATTTTTTTAAAATTTAAATTAAAAGAAAAACTAATTATTACCTAACCTAACTAACTTTGTCCTGAATAGCCAAGTGGCCTATTGCGAGGCTGCCATTTGGCTTAGTGTGAAGTCTTTTTCTTCTTCTTTTAATAATATATAGATTAATAGATTTGATAACAATTTTAAAGATCGGGAAATTAATAGCCTATAAGAGAAGAAATTATAAATGATTATTTGTAAGAAGAGAACTAAAAATCAAAAGAAGATGTAGATAATTTTCTTTAGTGTGAGAAAAGATGAAGAAAATTTAGAAAGTTACAAGATGTTACACAACGAAAAAATAAAAAAAATAAAAAAGTAAATAAAATATTTGGAAAGTATATGATATATTTAAATTTAAAAGAATGGCAAAAACTAGAAACAGAAAAAAAAACTTAAATCAATAAGGAATAATTTGGAAAATATAATTTTATAGTGAGGATAGTTTTGTCTTGAATAAATTAATTCCATGTTTCTGCTTCTGCTTCTTGGAAGAAGCTAGAATTTTCTACTTCTTCCCAAAATGCAAACAAAAATTGCTTCTGGTACTTCTCCGTCTTGGCCAAACAACTTCAATTTTTTACAAAAGTACTTTTTTGAGGAAAAAAGTACTTTTGGCTTTCGAGAAGCATGTCCAAAGAGGCTCGTGTATTTTTCTCAAAAGTTCTTTTCAAAAAAGTGCTTTTGGGGAGAAGCTACTTTTTTCTGCTTCTCCCAAACTATTTCTGCTTCTCCAAAACTATTTCTGCTTCTGCACAAAAACACTCTTTTTTCCTCCAAAAGCTTGGCCAAACACTTCAACTTTGAAAAAAAGAACTTTTAAAATAAAAAAGTGCTTCGAGATTTGGAGAAGCTTGGCCAAACAAACTATAAGTATCCTTAGCAGATCTTCCATATAGATTATCTAGTGTGATTTCCATTAACTTCCGTAAAGAATCGAGACTGAATATTTATCCTCCTTGATTGCTCGCAATCACGAGCAGAATTGATTCTTCAATCTCAGCCTTCCTTAAGTGGGTAGCTTCTGAATCTTTAGTTGGTTCTCACTTTCTTCTTCTCTCTTAGCTTTCCTTCTTTGGGTTCTTGATTGCTTCCTTCTTCTATCTTGGCCCTCCTTCTTTGGATCCTTGATTTCCTGCTGTAGGAATAAGTTATTTTCCATGATTAAAACATATATCTAACAATATCCCCCTTTTTGTTGATGATAACAAATAACTTAATGTATTTTACTTCCCTATTTATTTTAGCTTGTAGTCAGCTCCCTCCCAACTTGTTGTAGGGTCTTTATCTTGCAGTTGACTCCCCCTCAACTTGCTATCACTTCATCTGATTTTAGTTGGACGATTTAGTTGGTCGACTCCCCCTCATCTAGTTGACATTCTTCCTGCTAGTTGACTTGAATTATCCCTGTATATTAGTAGTTTTCCACTCCCCCTCAGCTGGTTGACATCCTTCCTACTAGTTTACTTGAATTGTCCCTGCATATTAATAGTTTTCCTTTCTCCTTCTTTGGCATCATTAAAAAGAGGGCTAAGCAGGTTTCATTTTTAGCAGTTTAAGAAGTCTAATGATTACAGTCATCCAAAGCAAACAAAACATTCATGCATCCAAGAAAATATCCAAGACATAAGCAAAAAACTAGGATTGTCTGAAACAACCAACATATATCAGCAGCGAATAAAGTAGGTAAGAGTATTGCAGATGGCTTCCTTGAGACGATAAAATCTAGCATTCATCGTGACTGATATCCTATCAACACGATCATGGAATTTCCTGAAGGCTTTTTATTGCTTTTTCCGCAGTCTTCTGAACCATGACACGCAGCTTGGACACATATGAACCTGTCTCTTTAGAGATCTCGTCGATAGCTCCAACTGTGGACTGAGTGTTTAGGAGCGAATCCTTGATAACAATTAACTTGTCGTCGAGTGCAGCAATCTTCTCAAGTAACTCTAGGCTATTCACAGCAGTATGAGGAGCATCAACTTTTACCTTAGATATAGAAGGGACCATTTTGGTTTCAGTTTCCTGCTTCTTTACCCAAGAACCATCCACAACAACATAACCCATGTTGACAAACGCTCTAGTATTTCAACACTTGGAGACTAACACATACGGGTAGTTTAAGAGAGGAATATTAAAGGCTTCGAGGAGATTAGTGATAACCATGCCATAGGGAAGACTCGATGGTTCTTCAGAGCTAACAATCATAAAATTGATTAACCCATGAGGACAACTTCACTTTGTGTTTTGTAAGAAGACAGTAGACTAAGAAGGTGTCTCTTTCAGATAGAGTGGTGTAAGATCAAGTTCTGGGGAGTATGGTGGTGTGTCACGACCCAAAATCCACTAGTCGTGATGGCACCTAACTCAACCCGCTAGATAAGCCAGCAAATATCTATCCAATTCCAATAATTTTAGTAAAGCAACTAAACAAAAGTAATTATCTAAATCTTATACATTTTCCAAGGACTGGTAGTATAAACCACGAGGTTCTACGAATAGAGTTTACAATGCGGAAATGAAATAAATACATAGTCTGTTTGAAAAGTACATAAATAGAGTTTTATAATCTAAGAATACCCCAAACAAAGGAGGAAGCTACAACAGGGGCGCATGTACATCTTTAAATCCAGCAACCCTCGAACTCAGCAACAACAACGACAACCATCTACACGCAATGTGCAGAAGTGTAGTATCAATACAACCGACCCCATGTATTGAGTAAGTAACAAACCTAACCTTTTAGGTTGAAAGTAGTGACGAGCTATCACAAGGTCGGGTCCAATATCGGTATTCAACAACAGTTCACAGCAGCATAATACAAGTAGTAAAAGGGGTATCTCAGAAGTAAAATGCTCAACCTGTTCACAGTTCCAGAAAATAGGCATGCTTTTCAGATATCTCAGTGAAAACTCATTTCTTTTGCCAAAAATGCCAAAAATACAAGTAAGTTTGAAAACTATAATTTTTTCCAAAATCCTTTCAACAATAAGTAAGAAATTTCATTTTCTTTCCAAATAACAAGTGCAAAAATACCTCTCTATACCCACATATCAATATGTGTAAAAAGTCATGAATGACGTGATAATATATAGTATGAGGAAAAATGCATCTCTATGCCTGTATGTCAAGTGTGCACATCAAATGCGATGCAACTCAGTGATAAAACCATATGCATACTCTCACAGTATCAATTCACTCAGTCCTCCCAATCACTCAGTCCTCACAATCACTCGTCACTCAGCACTCGCACTCAGTAGGTACCTGCGCTCACTAGGGGTGTATTCAGACTCCGGAGAGGCTCCTTCAGCACAAGCGCTATATCAAGCCAATCATGACATAATCAATGAAACATGCTGCGACGTGCAGCCCTATCCCATAAATGAACATGTTACTGCGCGCAGCCCGATCCCATAAATAAACATGCTGCAGTGTGCATCCCAATCCCATAAATGAACATGTTGCGGCGTGCAACCCGAACCCATAAATATCCTCACAATCAGGCCCTCGGCCTCACTCTGTCATCAATTTCTCCAGTTTCTCTCTCTCGGGCTCACAATATCATGAAACTAGCCCGAATATGATAATGTGATGTATCAATAAATAACAACAGAGACTGAGATATGATATGCATATGACTGAGTATATAAAACAATGAAAGCAAATAACTCAACAGCAGAAATGACCTCAGTGGGTCCCAACAGTATCAACATAAGTCTAAACATAATATCTAGCATAATGGACAACTCAATTACTATATCACATGGTGAAACACAGTTATCAACACAATTAGGGCCACTATACAGTGCCATGGGAACAACAAAGTCCCAATTCACAGGGTGCACGCCCACACGGCCGTCACCTAGCATGTGCGTCACCTCAATACCAATCTCATAACAAGTAATGCGGGGTTTCATACCCTCAGTACTAAGTTTAGAAGAGTTACTTACCTCGAACAAGACAATTCCATTACCGAGCAAGCCAAGCAATGCTCCAAAAATGCCATCTCGTGCGTTCCGACCTTCGAACGACTCAAAACTAACCAAAAAAAAACTCAAATACATCAAACAATGCTAAATGAACCAACCCTATTCGAAAAAGGTCAAATCTTGAATCAAAACCCGAAATTGGCCCAAAATCCCAACTCGGGCCCGCACCTCGAAACACGGCAAAACTAACAAAATCCGACAACCCATTAGATTACGAGTCCAACCATACTAATTTCACTCAAATCCGACTACAAATTGATGTTCAAAACTAAAAAATTCATTTTATGAAACTTTACGCCAAAACTCCCCAATTTCTCTTTAATATTCAACAACTAATTGCCAAAAATTAAAATAGATTCATGAAATGTAATCAAAACAGAATAGAGAACACTTACCCCAATCCTTGTGACGAAATTGTCTCCAAAAATCGCCTCAATCTGAGTCCCACATCTTAACATATAAAGAAAGAACCAAAACCTCAATTTTTATAACTTTATCCATAACTTTCACATCTGCGGATAGGTGGTCGCATCTGCGACCTTCGCTTTGCAGAAAAGGGCTCGCATTTGCGAGACAGGCCGCTTCTGCGATGGCCATGACCGCATTTGTGGTCGCGCTTCTACGCGATTACCTCTGCAACTACGGACCTTCACTCTTCAATGAAACCTCGCATCTGCAACGCTTGACTCGCATCTCTGGCCATCGCACCTGCGCAATATCAATTGCAGGCGTGGAACACTAGAACCAGCAGCTCCTCAACAATAGCAACATGAAGAAAAATTGTCCGAAATCGATCTAAAACATGCCCGAGCCCCTCGGGACCCCGTACAAACACACCAACAAGTCCCATAACATAAAACGGACGTACTCGAGGCCTCAAAACACACATAACAACATTTAAATAACGAATCACACCTCAATTCGAAATCATTGAACTTTGAAACTTCAACTTCCACAACCGATGCCGAAACCTATCAAATCACGTCCGATTGGCCTCAAATTTTGCATACAAGTCACATTTGACCTTATAGACCTGCTCCAACTTCCTGGAATCAGAATCCAATGCCGATATTAAAAATTCCACTCCCGATCAAACTTTCCAAAATTTCAACTTTCGCCATTTCAAACCAAACTTTACTATGGACCTCCAAATCACAATCAGGACGCGCTCCTAAGTCTAAAATCACCAAATGGAGCTCACGCAACCATCAGAAAATGAATACGAGGTCAATGACTCAAAAGTCAAAACTTGGTTAAACTTGTCAAATTTAAAGCTTCTAGCTAAGAATCATTCCTCCAAATCAATTCCGAATAACCTGAAAACTAAAATCCACGATTCACATAAGTCATAATACATCATACGGAGCTACTCATGTTCTTAAACAATCGAGTGAAATGAAAACGCTCAAAACGATCGGTCGGGTCATTACATGGTAACGACAATGTGATCAAGAAAACCAGTTTCAAATTTAATGTCATGGGGCCCTAATTTGTTTGGAAAAGAGTCGGACAGAGATTCAACAAGGTATCTTTTGGATCTTTCAAGCGAAAATTCAAAATCTTCAGGCCAAGATTTTTTTAACAGAGCAGAGTAACCGGAAATTTTTCATTGAAACATAGTATCGAAGGTAGAATAGTCTAGAACAATACGCTAACTTAATTCTAAGGACTAAATCTTTTCAAATTTGGGGGAACGAAAGGTTTGCATAGAACATGCGAATAAGATCTTCATAAACATTTGGAGGGGTTAGAGCAAGGAAATTTACCCATCTCTGAAAGTCAAAGAAATCTTTCACCTTTCAATTTAGGCTTTCCATATCATCCAGATTGACGACTCTTCCATGAGCGATCAATTTTCCTTTGAAGGCAACAAATTTTCTCAATTAGGCGTATCCCAATAGTTCACCTCTGATTCTAGCAAACTGTTTAGGTCCGTCTTTACTTTCTTCAGAGTTATGGCTTTGACTTTTTATTCCATAGGACGCTTCCCTAGGGGTTTTTTGATAGGGTTGCGAGCATCATCGGAAAGGCCCACCCTAGAATATGATAAGTCCTCAGAGTGATCATGTAATGATACGATCGGTCATTTTATATAATAGCATCTCGTTTCCACTTTTGATGCTTTTCACATGTGTAATTTAAGTTTAATGACTTGCAGGGTTGATTGGTTCGTTTCAGGAATATTTCAGGTTGATTTAGACCCTTTGGCTTTTGGCTTAGAAGCATAAGTTGATCATGTTGACTAACATTTGACTTTTGTAAAAATGGCCCCAGAATGATATTTGATGGCTTTGATAGCTTTTTATCATGATTTTGGACTTCGACATATGCCCAGAATCGAATTCTTGAGTCTGTAGGTTAATTTGTGTTATTTTGCCGAAAATTAGCAGTTTGAGGATTAGAAGTTTGATCGTAGGTTGACTTTTGGCTATCCGATTTGGAATTTGGTTTTGGGTCTTGAAGAGGTTTGTTATGCTATTTAAAAGTTGTCTGTAAAATTTGGAATCATTTAGAGTTGATTTGATAGGATTCGAATGATTAGTTGCAATTCTAGAGGTTTTGGAACTTTATTTTGAAATTCATGCGTTTTGGTGTCCGATCGTGGTTCTAGGCGTCATTTTTGTGTTTTTATCGCGCGAGCAAGTTCGTATGATATTTTTAGACTTTTATGGATGTTTCTTTTGGAGCCCCAATGACTTGGTTAAGTTTCGGACACATCGCCGAATGGTTTGAACTGAAGATGGAATTGCTGGTATGGTGGTGCTCTATTGTCACAATTGCGAGCACCAGCCTCCCAATTGCGAAAGTGATAGAGGGTGGTGTCAAAATTGTGACTTACCACTTCACATTTGCGAAGTCAGCAGACCTGGGCTTGGGCCGCATTTGCAATCAATTGGTCGCTTTTGCGATGGTATCTAGCTTCGCAATTGCAAAGCCTTTGTCGCAATTGCGACTTTTGTTGAGGATGTTAGGGTTCGCAAATGCGATCCCTGATTCGCGATTGCGAGGGTTCACATTTTGCAAACCTTGTGTCGCAAATGCGATATCTACAGTTGGACATAGGGGCTGGAAAGTCAAGATTTAGTCTCATTTCTCACATTTTAGAACCTTATACTCGGTAGGAGACAATGTGGAGAAGGAATTTTCATCTACAAATATTGAGTAAGTAACTAAAATTAATTTTCAACTATATTTCATGAATATATTTTAGATTAACATCAAATTTATGTGAATCAAAGAGGAAAAATTGGGAAATTTTGTCAAGTTTTTGAAAAATGAAGAATTAAGTTTTGAGAATCGATTTGGAGTCGGATTTCAAAACTAATCACATATATGGACTCATGGAGTTATGGGTAGTCGGAATCTAACCTAGGAATCGGGTTTTGACCTGGCGGGACCGAGGTTAATTTTTGTTGACTTTTTGGGAATTTTGTAAAGATCAAAGCTTTATCTATTGTAATTGTTTTCCCTTTAAGTCACTTTTGGTTAGGTTTGAGCAGTGTGGAGGCGGATTTTAGGAGAAAAGCTATTTTTAAGGGTTGAGGTGGCCTAGTTGAGGTAATTATCTTGTCTAACTTTGTATGGTAAAACTACACCTTAGGATTTGGATTGATTGTGCTATTTGTGTTATGTCAAAGACGTGTACGCAAGGTGACAAGTGGGTACAAGGGCTATATGTGGTATTTGATGGGTTTAGGCTATTTAGACTCATTTCATGCCTTTAGTTGAATTGTCATAACATGTTATACCTTTCATTGTTAGCCTACCCTTGCGTGTTAACCTACCTTAACATGTTTTATTTGACATTGTTAATACCTGTTTCACCTCTTACTTGTTATTGTGCTCTTATATGCTTTAGTCGAAGTTGTTTCCTTCCTTTATTGTCTTGTTACTTCTGTAATTGTTGAATTAGTTACTTGAAGTTTTTATTTCATGGAATATCTTCTTGTTGAGTTATTAGTGTTGAAGTTGTAAAAACTGTTATCACATTGAGGCAAAGTTGTTAATTTTGAGATATCTTTCTTGTTGAGCTCTTCACTTTTATTTTGAAATTATTGACATTCTTGTTCATATTGTGGTTGAGCCATGGGTTAAATGTTTCAGAAACATTGGTATTGATGGTTTTTTGTATGTTGTGGCATATAGGCATTTGTGGTGTGAGTTGTTACTGTATTATGATATTGATGTGTATGTGGTGGTATAATGATAGGGGGTTAATGTACATGCGGCGACATACGATGGGACTTATGTGTGTGTTGCTAGTAAGGGAATTACAAGCCACACGAAGACATAAGGTAGGCTAAACCGCGTGTAGCTATTTCGGGAAAAATGTTTCCAAATATATCTAAATTTAAGGCTCACGTCACGGTATAAAGAAAGATTGTGATTGTGAAATGAGGAATACGATGCGGTACGTTGGTTGTGATTCTTGTGCATTTCATGCTGAAAAGAATTATTTGTCGAACAAATTCTTGTTGCTTTTATTCTTCCTTGACTTACCAGTTTTATCCGTATTTGACTATTTGTGGTTCTCATTAATTGCTTCCTTCTGGTTATCTTATGCTTACCATTCTGTCATTAGTTTACGATATTAAATTGCTTTGTTATCATTTATTTCTCCGATTTCTATTACTTCTCATTATTATATTTTTGTTATGTTTATCATGTCCTAGTAGGTGTCTTGACCTGGCCTCGTCACTACTCTACCGAGGTTAGGCTTGATACTTATGAAGTACCTTTGTGTTATACTCATACTACGTTTCTGCATATTTTTGTGCATATCCAGGTACGTCTGCCCTTGCTAGATGCTAGAGGTTGTCAGTTGTACTGCTGAGTTCTATTATAATGGTTTTCATGGTTTGAATTGAGGTTTTATTATTATCTATATATGTTAGGCTTACCTAGTCTTAGAGACTAGGTTCCATCAGAACATCCAAAGGAGGGAAATTGGGGTTGTGACATATCAGACCCAAGAGTGACGGGTTTTGATGGTTGGGAGGAGAACTTCCCTTTGGATCGAGTGCTTTTGCGAGTGGAGGTAGACGGGTTCTTTGAATCTTTAGCCATTGTAGAGTTGGTGAAGACTATAATGTGAGAGTCTAAATAGGATGAAGTATTATATAGAGAGGGAAGGAAATATGAAGAGGTGTGACTGAAACGTGGATGATAAGAAAGGGAAAAAGGTTTCGTGATTGATTTAGTTTCCATCTCAAGATACAATAAAGGAGTAAAGAGTGACCAAAACGGAGGCGTCTAATTAATGCATCTGGCAGGAGAAAATTAATGAGATACGTCAGTAAGAAAAGATTTTTCCCCAAAATTACTAGCACACAAAACCTTTAAAATTACAGACAATTCTAAAGCCCATTTAGGAAAAGCAATAATGCCAATTAAGTCCCTAGGGTTTTGAAATATATCTTCTAAGAGAGTCTTAGTGAAAATATCGGCTAATTGATCATCAGTTTTAACAAAAGATATTTCAGTATCACCCTTAAAAACATGATCTCTAATAAAATGATACTTAATATCTATATGTTTTGCCCTAGAATGATGTAGAAGATTTTTTGACAAGAAAATAACACTAGATGTGTCACATAAATTTTGAATAGGTTTAGAGGAAAATTCATAATCACTTAGTTTGTGAGTCACCCAGAGTACTTGAGCACATCATTGTACAATGGCAATGTATTCCGCCTCAAGTATGGATAGTGCGACTGATCCTTGTTTCTTGTTGTTCCAGGAGATGAGTGATTTTCCAAGCAGTTGGCATGTTCCACTTTTGCTTTTTCTATCATCTTTATCTCCTGCAAGATCTGCATCTAAAAATAATTCAAGCTTAAAATTTTTAAATTGTGGATACCATAGGCTATGCGATGTGGTTCCAATAAGGTGTTTAATAATTCGTTTAGCCGCAATTAAATGAGATTCTTTAGGGGCTGACTGGAACCCAGAACATTTACACACACTAAATGTGATGTTATGTCGAGTGGAAGTTAGCTAAAGAAGTGATCCAATTATCCATGATATTTTGATTCATCCACGGGTTTTCCTTCCTCATCTTTGTCAAGAGTGGTGGCTGGACTCATAGGAGTTCCAAGATCCTTTGCATTGTCCATTGCAAATTTTTGTATCAGTTCTTTTGTGTACTTCGTTTGGTGTATAAAGATACATTAATCTGATTGATTAATTTGAAGTCCAAGAAAGAACATTAGTTCTCCCATCATGCTTATTTCAAACTCGCTTTGCATGAGATGTGAGAATTCCTTGGACAAATTAGAGTTAGCACTTCCATAAATAATATCGTCAGTATAAATTTGAATAATAAGATTACCTGATGATGACCTTTTGATAAACAAGGTTGATCTTACCTCTTGAGAAACCGTGACTAATAAAGAAATGAACTCAGTCTTTCCTAGGAAGCTCTAGATGCTTGTTTGAGTCCATAAAATGCCTTAGTCGACTTAAACACATGATATAAGGAAACTGTGAGTTTTCAAATCCAGGAGGTTGTTTAATATAAACCTCCTCATCAATAAAACCATTTAAAATGAAACTTTAACATCCATTTGAAATAATTTAAAACCTTCAAAAGAAGCATATGCAAGTACTATTCTAACCGAGCTAATAGAGCAAAGGTTTCGTCATAGTTGACTCCTTCCTTTTGAGAATAACTGATATTTAGCTTAAAGTGTATATATTTCTATGTATATCGCCTCATATTTTACTTTTTTTTTCGTGAGTTTTAGATGTTAAATATGATGATTTATATTAATTTTAAGTGTTTTTATGTTTAGGAATGATTCGGGATCAATTGGGGACGAAACGCGCGAAATTAGAGCCAAAACGGACGAAACCGGGAAATATGCGATTTTGGGTGCCACAGGTAGCACCCAGCCCCACCTGTGGTGCAGTGGACAGTAGCTAAATATGGGGCAGCGCCCTGGTGGGCGCCCGGCGCTAGCCAGGGTGCCGGTGGCAAGAATTTTGTCCTATTTTGCCCGAGACACGGTTATTTCGGCCCTAAACCTACCCAACACGTATAAAAGCAAGTCTAAGTTTATTTTTTAGGGCATCTAACATATTTTGAAGGGGAATTCACGTGGAGGAACACACACCACGCTTGAAGGAGGCTTCTACCTAGTTTTTCTTCTCTTCCTTTAATTTCATAGTTTATTAGTTCTAAAGTTTTGGGTGCTACATGAACGTTGTAGTTTAAAGCTTGAATTGTTCTTATTATTTATCATATTGGTTTATTTATTCAATCTTTCTCTTAATTATTTGATTGCTTAATCACCAATTGAATACTACATACGAATCTAGGATTGAACTCGGGAGAGGGAATTCTAGATTGCATATAAGATTGGGTAGAGCAAGATCTTAACTCTTCAGGGGAGCGGATTTGCGGTTAGGATAGGAATATACCTAATCTCCTTGCTTGGTTATTATACGGGAATTATTAATGCGTTCTTGTTAATCCTAATTTCATAGGAATATAGGCGTTAGGTTAGCTCGAATAGACGAGTAGTACATCGGGAGAAGGCTACGAGTAATATTAAACTCGTCAATCAACAAGCTAGATAAATTAATTAGACAATTTAGGTGGAAAACTCAACGGGATTGTTAGCCAACCCATAAATCTAGAATATCGTCTCTCATTGAATTCGTCTATAAAATTTTGCCAACTTGTTTCTTTAATCTCTTAATTTGTTACTCTAGATTAATTTTAGTTAAATATTCATACTAAAGGAATCCCTTAAATATATTAGTTGTTTGGGTTTAGTTTAGTAGATAGTTAATCACAAGTCCCTGTGGGTACGATATCTGGACTTACAATCCTATATTACTTGTCGACCACGTATACTTGTATGTGGTTTGGGACCAACAAGTTTTTGGTGCCGTTTCCGGGGACTTAGAAATGAACTATTCTACTAGATTGAATTTTTACTTTTGTCTATTTAAGTTTTTATTTTTTTTATTTTTTATTTGTATCTTAATTTAATATATTATTATCTTACTTGACATGGAATCTTGTAATGATAATTGGTCGAATAGTGGTTATTTTTATTATGACGATCCTTGTCCATATTGTGGAGGACCATACATGTGGAAATATTGTCCATCTCAATCTAATGTGTGAAATTTTTGTAATGTGTATGGTTTTAAAGGTGGCCATTGGGATGGTTTTCCTAATTCTTATTATCCTTCTCAGAGCTTTTATTGTAATGTTTCTAATAATGTTAATGAGTTTGATAGGAGCAAGGAAGTGGAGGATATGGAAAGCGTGGCTCGTATTATGGACTTGATGAGACGAGCAGCAAAGCAACAGAACATGATAGACGAGCAACAAGTTCTTGACGCTTTAGCTATCAAAAGACTCCAGGCGAGAGTGGATGAATTAATGGCCAAGTTCCAAGAAGAACCTCAACTCGACGAAGAGAAAGAGTTCCCACCAGAAGATAATTTTAAGAAGCAGATATAATGATCCAATCTTGGATAGAGGAACAAGCTCAACTAATAAAATCTCATGAGTTTCTTCGTGACGGTCTTTCAAATATGATAGAACAACTAATAGAAGGAAGAACTGAGCTCAGGAAAGAGATAGACCAATTTGGCTCAGATATCCATGACCTGCAGGCTCAATTGAATAAACAGGTTGAGGTGTCTGATGCCCTACCATCAATATTTGTGGATACTGGCCAGCTTGTGGAGTGGAAAGAGGAAAATCCAAATATTCAGCCAAATTATTAATGATGTCAAGGTTGATGAAGAGTATAAAATAGAGGATGTCAAAAATAATGCAGTTTTTGAGTTGTAGCGTATTGGACCTCATTCTAAACACTTTTAAACATTGTGTTTGGTTGGTGACATGGGAATTGATCCAGTCGAGCATATAGAGGAGCCAATGGATGAGGAACAAAGTGTTTATATTCTGAAATTTGTGATGCCAAGGAGACAAAATGACATCCCTCACCTAAGGGCCAAGAAGTGCAAGATGCGATACCTACTGTTTGGTTCCTTCATTTTTACACCACCACCCCATGAACGTGAAAGAAAAATTGATGCAAAATTGGGGNCCACGACTATAAATAAGGCGCTTGTTGGGAGGCAACCCAGCCTGTATACCTTTTCATTATTTTTTTAGTGTCGAGTTTTGTGTTGTTTTTATTTTGCAGAGTAGGGGAAGTCTGAGTACCTAAAATTTTAAGCGGAGGAGCATGTTTGAACTTACATATGGGGTCATCCAGACTTTAAAGATTGAGAATCATGTCCGAGCTAGGCCCAAGAGGGTCTCAAGGAGTATTTCTCACCCTTGTTTAAATATTTTTCTTTGTGATCATGCATTGATGACTATGCATAACATAAGTGTGGGGTGGGAAAATTACTTTCTGAGGTGTATTGTATAAAATTATTATTTTTTAGAAAAATCTCGGACTTTTCCCAACGATGGATCTATTGGACAATTTTCTTGAGGGATAAAGTCCGATTAAAAAAAATTCCAAAAACATTTTTTGGTTTTTTAGGATAGGTAGGGAGTATCCCTTGGCTTTTCTTTGGGCACCGGTTCTTTTCCAAGGGTGTAGCTTGAACCGGGCACTTTAAATTATTTTTTTAGAGTAGTTAGGAAGAAATTGAGTAACTTAGAAATACCCTATGACATGTTTGATGCCGGAATATTAGGTTATGAAATACATTCTGCTTTCCCTTATATCTGGTTTGACATGTGATGCCTGAGTAAAAATAAATAGCCTATTTTGTGACGCCTTAGCTCAGTTATTTGACTTCTATGCTACATAGTGTGATAATGCTTAATTCTTTCAATTTTTGTGTGCTTTCTTGACTTTAGAGTTGAATAAAACCGTTGTGATTAAGTCATGTGCAATGTGTGAGAGAGGTTTAGTGATTTTCTATGCTATCCTGAGTAGTCTAGAACTTGCCCCGTATGTACCCGTCCCTTAGCCTACATTACAACATTAAAAGTCCTAATTGATCCTAGATTTGGCTAACTTGAATTAGTGGAGATCTACACTATGGGCAAGCTTATGGTACGACCACGGGATGCATATGAATTCTTTGTGAGAGTGAGTGAATTTTTTTAAGTGTGTGATGTCCTTAAATTATGTTCAAAGGCATATTTGAATGTGTGGACTAGTTATATTCACTCTTTTATTGTTGGTGAGGGCACATGATCTTATGAACGATTGGTAATGTTGTGAACTTTCTTGTTGGGTAGGTGCGTGAATTGAGAGGGCTTAGTAGTTCCAAGTTGACTCTTGAGGTTGGATGGTTGCAATTAGGTTGTTGGTATGATTGATTAAATTATTATACTTGGGCATGTTTAAAGAAGGGGAGGAATGTGAAATTGTGTATGTTCATACTTGGTTGCCGGTATCGATCATAGTTAAGGGGTAAGGTGTGTGATTGAAAAGTAAAATATTCCTTGATAATGAACCTTGTACTTGTTGAAGGGTAGTACCTTGTCTCATTGCTCGAGGACGAGCAAGAGTCTAAGTGTGGGGTGTTGATATTTAGCTTAAATTGTATATATTTTTATGTATATCGCCTCATATTTTACTTTTGTTTCGTGAGTTTTATATGTTAAATATGATGATTTATATTAATTTGAGGTGTTTTTATGTTTACAAATGACTCGGGATCAATTGGGGGCGAAACACGCGAAATTAGAGCCAAAACGGACGAAACCGGGAAATCGGCGATTTTGAGTGCCACAGGTAGCGCCCAGCCCCACCTGTGGCGCTGTGGGCAGTAGCTAAATATGGGTCAGCGCCCTAGTGGGCGCCTGGCACTAGACAGGGCACCGGTGACGAGAATTTTGTCCTATTTTGCCCCGGACACGGTTATTTCGGCCCTAAACCTACCCAACACGTATAAAAGCAAGTCTAAGCTTATTTTTTAGGGGATCTAACATATTTTGAATGGGAATTCACGTGGAGGAACACACGCCATGCTTGAAGGAGGCTTCTACCTAGTTTTTCTTCTCTTCTCTTCCTTTAATTTCATAGTTTATTAGTTCTAAAGTTTTGGGTGCTACATGAACGTTGTAGTTTGAAGCTTGATTGTTCTTATTATTTATCATATTGGTTATTTATTCAATCTTGCGCTTAATTATTTGATTGCTTGATCACCAATTGAATACTACCTACGAATCTAGGATTGAACTCGAGAGAGGGAATTCTAGATTGCATATAAGATTGGGTAGAGCAAGATCTTAACTCTTCAGGGGAGTGGATTTGCGGTTAGGATAGGAATATACCTAATCGCCTTGCTTGGTTATTATACGAGAATTATTGATGTGTTCTTGTTCCTAATTTCATAGGAATATAGGCAATAGGTTAGCTTGAATAGACGAATAGTACTTGGGGAGAAGGCTACAAGTAATATTAACCTCGTCAATCAATAAGCTAGATAAATTAATCAGACAATTTAGGTGGAAAAATCAACGGGATTGTTAGCCAACCCATAACTCTAGAATATCGTCTCTCATTGAATTCATCTCTAAAATTTTGCCAACTTGTTTCTTTAATCTCTTAATTTGTTACTCTAGATTAATTTTAGTTAAATATTCATACTAAAGGAATCGCTTAAATAGATTAGTTGTTTGGGTTTAGTTTAGTTGATAGTTAATCACAAGTCCCTATGGGTACAATATCTGTACTTACAATCCTATATTACTTGTCGACCACGTATACTTGCGTGTGCGTTTGGGACCAACAATAACTTTTTGCGACTAGCCTTGATTTGTTTCGAATGACTTTACCTTTTTCATTAATTTTATTTCTTAATACCCATTTGGTTCCATTTATTATTGCATTTGCTGGCTTGGGTATCAGTGTCCAAACATGATTTTTTTTCGAACTGATCAAGTTCTTCTTGCATAGCTTGTATCAAACTGGAGTCCTTCAGAGCTTCATTAACTTTCTTTGTCTCTATTTGCGATATCAGGTTAACTTCTCCATTCGTTCGGTATTGTCTCAACATGTTGATTGGTCAATTCATTTTGAGATTCAGTATTCTTGCCGGCAACTTCATTTTTTGAGTTTTAGGTTTCATTTCTGTTGTTAGTAGATTCTTTTGGATCAAGTGATTCACTGGTCTTGGATTGATTTTGGCTGGCATCTTCATCACCTGCAATGACTCATTTTTCGGCCATAAAGTTATTATCATCAAAGGTAATATGAACTGATTCCTCTCAACACAAGGTACATTTATTATAGACTCTAAAAGATCTATTGTTATTAGAATAATCGAGGAATATACTTTCATCACTGCTTGGATCAAACTTACCAAGATTGTCCTTAACATTATTATGAACACAACATTTGCTTCAAAAAGGGTAAAAGTAGCCAATGTTTGGTCTTTTGCCTTTCCATAGTTCATATGGAGTCCTCTTCAGGATGGGCCGAAAAAGACATCTATTCAGTATATGACAAGTTGTGCTAACTACTTCTACCCAAAACTGATTTTGTAGAGAATGCTCCAGTTTCATTGTTCTGGCCATGTCTTGCAGAGTTTATTTTTTACATTCCACAACTCCATTTTGCTGGGGTGATCTAGGCGTTGAAACCTTGCAAGTATATCCTTGTTCATTGCATAATTCTTCAAATGACTTGCTATAAAATTCTCCTCGATGATCAATTTGAATGGTTGAGATGAGATAAGGTACCCATTTTCTCTTTTTATCTTCTTGCAGAATATCTCAAAGTTATTTAGAGCCTCATCTTTTTTATCCCTAAATATACCCATGTAAAAAGTGAGTAGTCATTAACAATAACAAATGCATATCCTTATCCTCCTATGCTAGCAGTTCTAGTAGGTCCAATTAAATTCATATGCAGTAACTGAAGAGGTTTGGTTGTGGATACAACTGGGTTTGAAAGATAATCTGATTTGCTTACCTAGTTAATATGCATCACATACATGATTTCTAAAAAAATTAAGCTTAGAAAGACCAATAACTAGTTCATGTCTAGACAATTTCTCAATCAAATGCAAGCTAGCATGAGCAAGTTTCTTGTGTCAAAGCAAGGTTTGTCAAATATGGATGCAAGGCACATATGACTATCCAGATTTTTGATGCAATCTAGGATGTAGAGATTTCCATACCTTTTTCCTGAAATAATGATTTTACCTGAAATAATGATTTTACCTGATTCATCTTCAATAGCACAATCAGTTTTCTTGAAATTCACTTCGTATCTAAAGTCGCATAGTTGGTTGATGCTTAACAAGTTGTAATTCAGTCCATCTACAAGATAAACTTCAGTAATGTCATAGTTATTATTAAATGATACTGTTCCGGTGCCAACAATTTTGCCTTTTGAGTCATCACCAAATTGACATTTCCTCCATTGATTTTTGTGACTTTTTAAATAGATTTTTATCGCCCGTCATGCGATTGGAACACGCCCTGTCAGGATACCACTTTCCTTTTTGACTATTCCTGTGGTGTTCCTATAATGAAATATTATTACCTTCTTTTAGGTACCCAAGCTTTCTTGGGTTATTTTTGGTTATTTCTATTAACAACAGGACCAATTTTAGGCTTCCAAATCCATTCGACAATATTTGAATTACGAAATCTACTAAAGAAATATTTATGACCAGTTCTATTGCAATAATGACATATAGTGATGGATTTTTCCCCGGATCTACTAGTGGTTTCATTGCTATTAATTTCATTTCCAACATGCCTTTTTCTAGTTGACTTACAAGTCGCCTGGTTAGATCTGGCAGAATTGTGATTTGCGGATTTGCACATGCCATTGAGTTCTGATTGCAATTTTTGAACTTCTTCTTGAATGGCATCTCTTTAGATTTCACATACTTCAAGTTTAAGTTCCCAGTCTTCCTTTACCTTATTTAGTCTCTTTAATTCGTTTAGAATTCTTTGAGACTTTTTCAAGATAAGATCAAAAATATCTTGCAATTCTTCACATCTTTCACAGGCATAAGGTCTTACCTCACTTGTTTCACCGCATGTCGTGATGCATTTTTCAGTTTCTTCCTTGTTGTCATCCATTTTCATCTTCTCTAGCAGCCTTAGTATTTGTTCATATCATTTTCTAATATGGTCATGTTCTGAGCTATCTTCGTCACTCCAATCTTCAAAGGATTTATTTTTGTTAAATCATCTAGATGCTTTTATTTTGAGATTCGGGCGTTTAGATTGAACATGGCCACACTTTCCACGTTCAAAGCATTTTTCATCAGTCTTGTCTTGTTCATTGTATTTTCTAGTTCTTCTGAATGACACTCTTTCCCTTCTGGTGTTTCTATATATTCTCATCAATCTATTCATATCTGTTGAGACCATAGCAATTTCTTCTTCCAATGCCTCAACTTCATCATCATTGTCCTTCTCAAATACTTCAGTTGTGGTTCGCAACCATTTTCTTCTTTTCTTCATGTCCACAATTTTCAAGATGTGTTTTCTCAAAGGCTATAATGTCTCCACGCAGTTCATCATATGACAGTTTGTCCAGGTCTTGAGATTCGAGTGCAACTACTTTTGTCTGCCATGTAGTGTGAAAAGTTCTTAGAAATTTTCGAACTTGTTCACCAGTAGAGTACAGTCTGCCAAAGGCTTTCATATCCCAGATTTTGCTGAATCGAGCAAATATTTCTTCAATGGATTCACCATATTTCATCTGAAAGAGTTCATAATCATGGATCAACAGATTTACCCTCGTTTCCTTCACTTTGCTCGTTCCTTCATAAGTAACTTCCAGTTTGTCCCACATTTCCTTGGCAGTATCTCAGCTTGAGATCTTCTCATATTCTTTTTTGTTGATGGAAGCCTTGGCATTGACTTGGATTATTTCCATTTGCTCATTAGATTAGTCATCTATATCTACTGGAATCAGTAGATGTTTGTCTATCAGTTTTCTTGTCAGACTTTCCTGCTGGAAGTGGATAGTCTCCCTTTTAGATTATGCGTCATACTTTGACATCATAGGACTTTGTATATATTTATATGCGCACTTTCCAATAAAAAATATTGTCCATTGAAATATGGTGACTTTACTTGAGATGTCTCTTCTTGAAATAGTGCCCCGACAATTAGTTGGTTTGACATGATCTTTTTCTCACTAGCTGTTAAGCAAAAGTGTAAAGATGTAAGACCCGCTCTATACCAATTGAAAGTACAAGAGGGGGGAGGATGAATTTTTATCCGTTCTTTTCTTTAACTAAGTAGTTGACTGATTTTCCAGTTAGTCGACTGGATCTTGATGTGAGGTAGATGTAAAGTAAATACAGAAAGTAAATCACATGAAGTAAATGACACCAGATATTTTATAATGGTTCGGATTAAATATAAATCCTACTTCAGTACCCTTGGGTTGCAAGGTTGTTCTCTTTTAGGATCCTTGAAATAACAAGTGTGTTGATGTTGTTGAACATACACCAACAACCTCTCACAGTGTAAGTATTTTTCCAAGTTTTAATAAAATGCCTCACTAGTGATTCTTTTTCTCTTTCTGCTCTCCACTTATTACACAGTAAATCTAGACTAGACTATGATTCTTATTTGGAGTAGAAAAAAATATTGGTAATAGTTTGATCTATGTATGTTTGTGTCATTGGACCTTTGACTGCATATATATGACTTGAGGGAGGATCTTCTTTGATAGGAGCAGATCTTTAAGAGATAGGCAACCCAAAGGAATTGATTCTTAAAATGAATCTTGATTGATTCCTTCAAATAATAAAGTTAAAACTTTCCTATACTTGAATCCTAAAATGTGGTGTGATGACTGTTGCTTCCTTGATTGTCTTAATTAAATATCCTTAGCAGATCTTACGTATAGATAAGTGTGATTTCTCGTAACTTCCGTAAAGATTTGAGACTGAATATTTATCCTCCTTGATTGCTCACAATCATGAGCAGAATTGATTCTTCAATATCAGTCTTCCTTATGTACATAACTTCTGAATCTTTAGTTGGTTCTCTCTTTCTTCTTCTCTCTTAGCTTTCCTTCTTTGGATTCTTGATTGCTTTCTTCCCCTATCTTGGCCTTCATTCTTTGGATCTTTGATTTCCTGCCGCAGGAGCAAGTTTTTTTTTTCCATCATTAAAGCATAGATATAACACAATCACAATTACCAACTATCCTTACTACTAGTCGCCACCATCAACCCCCTCTATCGCCAACTTTTTATTGCATAGTCACCTCCTCCACCACTATCCGCCACTGCACATTCATTATCTCTAGCCACAATCACTGCTGGCTACCACTGCACAATCGCCATCGCCAACCTCCTCCATACAACCACGGTCACTGCCAGTCACTACCTTAAAATTATCATCTCTGGCCACCACCATTAGATTTTAGAATGTTGGTAATAAAAGTTACTCCCTCCGTTTAATTTATGTGACGTAGTTTTGCTCGGCATGAAGTTTAAAAAACTCTTGAAATTTTATGATTTTAGAAGCATAAAGGGTAAAAGTTTTGTGGATCCATAATAATTATATGAATGTAAAATCTTCTCATTAAGAATAAAATGGGTAAAATAGAAAGTTTAAAGTTTTTCAAACACAGAAATGTGTCTTTTTTTTAACGGACGAATAAAATAGTTTGTTATATAATTGAAACGAATAGAGTATATAACACCATATAAATAATTTTGTTTCAATATCTTATGGATATAATATTCCTTAGTAATTTAATTTGAATCTATATTTTTAATTTTAAATAAAAGATAAATTATGCACATTAAATGATGAAAAAAAAAATACTTTAATTTCTCAATTTTTGATCTAGATGCAATACCTTAATATTTAGAGCATATTCAAATTAAGACATTATAATCATAATAAAAACAAAAGTGCCTAAACCTGAAATGATTTGAAAAAGACTACTATATCGCTTACTCTCGGAGGAGGTATGGCTAAAATATGCGATAAGTCGCAGGACAGTATTAGGAGACACAATAAAGAACATTAAAAGAAAAAGAAAGTACCACCTCCAACTCCAAGCAGTGGGGAAAGATTTTAGTACAAATCCAATCTGACTCTTTTTATCTTCCCCAGAGGCGGCTCAACACAGTTCGGGCCTAAAGCCAAACTGTAATTAGGGATCTTAAGTTTCTCTCATAAAAATTATATATATATATTTCATTTAAAGGCTATTTTTATAGCTTTTTGAGTTTCAAAGTTATTAATAATTTTTTTATAATCTATTTCCTCTAACAATTCTTTTTTAATTGATAAAATGGCTAATCCATTTAATCTCTCTTGAGACATAGTTGATCTTAGATAAGATTTGATCAATTTTAATTTTGAAAAACTTCTTTTCGTAAAGGCAACTGTTACATGAACTGTTAACATTATTCTATAAGCAATATACCCATTTGGAAAAGAATCAAGTCTTTTATCTGATTGAGTATGTCTTAGAGTATTATCTTCTACTTTTACTATTTCCCTCAATACTTTTAATTCCAAAAAAAAGTCTAGACCATCAATATCAGAGTGACATTATGTCTTAAAGACCTTTGAAGGTCAAGGCAATATGTTTTCAAATTCTCATCATCTAATGACTTTAAGTTTTTACCACTAAAGAAAATACCAAAAATACGTTCATACGCTTCGAATTGTTCAAATATATTTTGAAGCGAAAGAATGACTTGGTCTACTATATATAAAAAGTAATCTACTCTAAAATATTTTTCAAGAGACTTTGTGGTTTCATTATCAATATTCTCTTCATATTATTTTTCTATATATTACACGTTTTTTACAAAATTCAAGTTTTTTATTCATCTCGAATGCAATTTCCTTAGCAGAAATCATAGCAGTTGTGAACCCTTCTTCTCTATATTTTTGAAATTAAGAAATAAGGCCTCTTAGTTGATCTATGGCTACATCAAAATGCATATCTTTTGATTGCAAACTTTTACTAACTGAATTAACAACAAACAACATATCATACCAAATGGTCATACCCAATAAAAACTCAAAATTTTGAAGGTCGGATGTCGCTAAATGATTAGCTTCACTTTTAGTTTTTGGATCCTCACTAGCTTCTACTAATTTCAATAAAGCAGCTCTTATTTGTGGAGTGTGAAATCTTATCGCTGTGATACTTCCAATACGACTTTCCCAGCGTGTTTGTGACAATTATTTAAGAGTTAGGTTGGGTATACTATCTTTTAAAACTTTCCATCGCTTAGTAGAAGAAGAAAAAAGTGAATATAGATGGTGTACCACTCCAAAGAATGATATAGCTTTTGTACAAGAATTAGCCATATCACAAAGTACCAAATTTAAATTATGACAACCACATGGTGTATAAAATGATCTAGGATTTATATCGATAAATCTTTTTTGCACTCCTTGGTGTTTACCCTTCATATTGGATCCGTTAACATAACCTTGTCTGTAACGATCAGATCGATTATTTTGAGGATTTAAGCTCCGTTTAGTGGCATAAAGTCTTGAACAACTTCGTATGGTAATTTTGGACTTATGCGTGCGTCCGAATTTTGATTGGGAGGTCCGTAGGGTGATTTGGAGCATTTCAGCGAAAGTTGAAGTTTGGAAAGTGGAAAGGTTTGACCAATGGTTGAATTTGGTAATATTGGGGTCGGAATACAATTTCTAAAGTTGGAGAAGCTCCATTATGTCATTTGGGACTTGCCTGCAAAATTTGACATCATTCCGGGTTGGTTTGATTGGTTTCAGCATGAGTTTTTGAAGTTGGAAGATTTGGAAGTTCATGGTTCGATTTGTGGTGCGATTTGTATTTTGGCGTTGTTCATTGTGATTTGAGAACCTGAGCGAGTCTGTGTTAGGTATAAAACTTTTTTATGTGTTTAGACGGGGTTCGGGGGCCTCGGGTGTGTTACGGGTGGGCTACGGGTCATTTTCCCTATTTTTGAACTGCTGGTTGTGGTGTCTGATGTTATTCTTCGCGATCTTGAAGTTCCTTTCGCATTCACGTATTGTCTTCTGACCCGCTTTGTAATTCCTCTTCACGTTCGCATTCATCCTCTCATGTTCGCGAATGTTTGTATTTTTCCTTCTTCGTGTTCGCGTCCTCCCTTCCGCGTTCGCGTAGTAGAAATGTCACGACCCGAATTACCCTCCGAATGGTCTCGTGCCGGAACCTAGTCCCTAGGACTAGGTAATCCTAAAACTTGCAAGAAATAAGGCAAAACAATAATAGAAACAATAAAGAAGAAGCAATACTATAGAAGTTTTAGCTGCTCGGCATTTACACCTTTTACTTTCCCAAAACCAGGAACATCACAAAGTCACAAACTCTGAACTACTGTAGCTCTATACAAAGAAATAAGGAAAATGTATCTATATATCTCCTATATCTGTACTAGAATAGGAAGGGAACTCGTGAGATCCTGCGGACGCGGTAGAATTACCTCGCGGTCTCCTATACAGCTGCTAAGATCCGCCTAGCCACTGTACTGTGTGCTGGTACCTGGATCTGCACATGGGGAACACATGCGCAGGAAGGGCGTGAGTACTCCACATTCGGTTCTCCGTAACTGCCAAGCCTAACCCCAGTCAAGTAGTGATGAGGTCAGGTTGAGTCTCTACTGAGTTTTAAAACAAGTCAATATAAATTTAAAATTGTGAAATACAGATAAGCAATGATAAACAGGGTTAATGGAAACTGGAAGAATTAATAACATAAAGAGAGCCCTCGGCTCAGCACATCATATATCTCAACAGTAACTTTGCAATGCAGTACAAGGGGAAAGCTCCCGGATCTCAGTCCGTAGTCCCAATTTAAATATGCTATGCAGTATAGGGGGAAATCTCCCAAATCTCAGTCCGTAATCCCAATTTAAATATGTGTTTCAGTACAGGGGAAAGCTCCCGGATCTCGGTTCGTAGTCCCAATTTAAATATGAAATGCAGTACAGGGGAAAGCTCCCGGATCTCGATCCATAGTCCCAATTTAAATATGCAATGCAGAAGTATGTCGGATACGGCTTAATTAAACAGTTCAGGAAAAGTAACAGGCAACAATAGAATAAAACTACCTAAACATGGTGCAACTAGTAGCAAATAAGAGGAAATCAAGTAAGGACAGGTAGGCATGCTTATTCTTAATCTAACTACTCAACTAAGACAGGAAACAGTAATATAGGAATGAGAATGAGTTGTTGCATGGAAGGAAAATGGAATTTAGCAACAATGACCCGTGTACACACTCGTCACCTCACGTACACGGCGTCCACGTAACAAAATTAGTATAAAAATGCCTAAGGGGAATTTCCCAACACAGAGTTAGGCAAGCCACTTACCTTGACTGCGCTAGTCAACTCAATACCACACTCTTGCCACGAGTATCCGGCTCCGGGTGGCCCAAATCTATTCAATTCGATTGCATAATGTAAATATCACTTCAAGGAAACAAAATGGATAATTATTTCTAAGCTAATACTGAAATTAGGAAATTTGCCCAAAAAGTCCCCCCGGGCCCACGTCTCGGAATCGGGTTAAATTTATATTTCCTGAACACTCATTTGCTCATGAACTCACTCGAACAAGAATCAACAAAATCCGACGTCTAAATCTCCCTAAATCCTCAGATTTCTACTTGGGGAAGTTTCATCCCAATTTCATGGTTTTTCATCCCATTTCATTGATTAGATTGAGGAAATTGATAGAGATTATTGATATACAAATTGATTAAGTTTAGAAAACGATACCTATGATTATCCTCTTCAAATTCCACTGAAAATCGCCAAATCCCGAGCTCTCAATCGATTTTGGAGTTTTGAATTTCAAACCCTCGGATTTTGGTATAACCAGCCCAGGTATTTTGCACCTGCAACACTGGGATCGCACCTGCGGCGCCGCACTTGCAGTGCCGCACCTGCAAAAACACAAACGCCGGTGCGGAAACTCATTAAAAGACCTGGGGTCGCAGGTGCGGCTCCGAACCTGCGGATACTCTTCCGCGCCTGCAGGTCGGGCCAGCCTAAGCTACGTCCGCACTTGCATGCATCCCCTTCGCACCTGCGGAAAAACCATCGCATGTGCGAGACACCAGAACCAGAAATGGTTCAGCTGCTCTTAAGGTTCCAAATTCACCCGTTGGGCATCCCAAACAACCCCGAGGCCCCGGGACCTCAGCCAAACCTACCAATTGACCCTAATACCTTGTCCAAACTTGGTCTAGACTTAAAAACACATTTCATAACATCAAAATCATGAATTATGCATAGCTTCAAGCCTAAGAACTTATGAAATTTCTAGAATTCACATCCGATGCCGAAACACGTCAAAACTCATCCGAATGACCTCAAATTTTGCACACAGGTCACAATTGGCATTACGGACCTACTATCGCTTTTGGAATTCCATTCCGATTCCGATACCAAAATTTCACCTATCGGCCGAAATCGTCGAAATTCTAACTTTCGCCAATTCAAGCCTAAATATACAACCGACCTCGAAAACACATTCCGAACATGATCCTAACCCCGAAATCACCCAATGGATCTAACGGAGTCGACATAATTCTATTCCGGATCCGTCTTCACAAAGCTCTAGCTACAGTCAGATTTCTAAAGCTAAATTCCACATTTATGGACTATGTGTCAAAAATCACTCCGGATTTCATCACTCAATGCTCCGACAAGTTCCAATAATATAAATAGACATAGGAGAAGCAGTTATTAGGGGATCGGGGTGCTAACTCTCAAAACGACCGACCGGGTCGTTACAAGAAACTAGGCCCTAAGCCTTGGTGTTCGTTACTCTTCGTGTTTGTGTGTTCCTCAACGCGTTCGCGTAGGTTCCTGACCTTTTCTTCATCGCGTTCGTTAGTGTGTCTTCGCGTTCGCGAAGAACTTTTTGGCATCCTTAATTTTTCTTCTTCGTGAACGCGACCCTTTCTCTGCGTTCACGATGCTCTCAGGCCTGGGCTGAATATAAGTTTTCCAAATTGAGGGTTAGGCCATTTTTATCAAAATTTGACTTGTAGAACTATTGAGCGATTCTTTGTGGGATTTTCAAGAAAATCGATTGGGTAAGTGTTCTTCACCTAGTATTTAATATATTTCATGATTTTATCTTCATTTTTATCATTTAATTTGTGTTTTGAGTTGAGGAAAATATTGGTTTTTGAAGAAAGTTTTCAAAATGAAAAATCGTGATTTGAGGGACGAAATGATATAGGAATTTGATTATTTTAGTATGGTTGAACTCGTATCGGAATCGGCGGGTTTTATAAAATTTGTCAGGTTCCGAGGTGCGGGCCCGGGGTCGTGTTTTGGGTCGATTTTTTGATTTTGATAAAGATTGAAACTTTATGATCTGGAATAGTTCCTTATGAGTTTTATTTGTGCTTTGAAGTTATTTTGGTTAGATTTGAGCTGTCTGGAAGTCATTTCACTCGAGAAGTTCATTTTAGAGTACCGGTTTGTCTTCTTCGAGGTAAGTATCTTGCCTAACCTTGTGTGGGGGAACTACCCCTTAGGATTTGAGTCTTCTTTGTTGATTGTAGTCCGTGTATGTGATGTGACGAGTACATGCTCGGACTTATGTTGTTGAAATTGGCCTTTTAGAGTTCCTAGGTTTTTATATTCATTGCATACGTAGTTGTACTTGTATAATTACGTTCCTAAGTTACTAGTTTCACTTTTACGTGCTTAATTTGAATTAATTACTTCATGATCCACTCTTGTTGATATTGGATTCATATATGCCTTAATTGAGACTGTTACCTCTTCTATTGCCATGTTACTTTCTCCCTAACTGCTTATCCCTATTTGAAGTCGTAGTTATATCATTTTGTAAATGTTCTCCCTTCATTGAGGTTATGTTGATCTTCTCGCTGCCAACCTTTAGTTGAATTAGCTGTATCTTTCCCGTAATTGTCCAACCTTAAAAGAAGCTTAGAGGTTCTATGCCTTAGTGGACTTGACCTTATTTGAAATTATTGGATTCGTGTTAGTTTCTTGTTGTTGAACCGTACATTAGGGTATTACTGTTACATGTTATTTTCTTCCTTGTTGAGATGTTCTTATTATGCCTAGTATTCTTTATTATGGTTATTCCTTGTGAACTAGCTTTACCTTTCCTGTGATCGAAGGTTCTTGAGTTGATGTATTTACCGTACCTTGTATCATTGCCATTGTTGTTGTTGTACTTGTTGTGGTGATGCACGAGGTTTCTACCGTGTGGTTATTAATATGGGGTTGCACGAGGTTTCTGCTGTGCTGTGGTTACTATTGATATTTACACATTCTATGTGCTCTCCGTTCCTTTTCTTCTACTTAATAGCTGGTTTGAACTATGTTAGGACACTTGCACAAGCATACACGTAGTTAAGCACTCTCATCGAATTAAGGGGTCCTTATGATTGTTGAGTACGGATACCTGTGTTTACTTACCTTGTACGTGTGATTGATTCTATTTGGCACGTGAGTCTTCCGTGCAGTTATTAGTTGAGATGAGGGCACATGATGCCAAAAGTGTAACGACCCGACCGGTTGTTTTACTTTCTAGAACCCCGTACTCATAAATGAGACTTCCCGTACTTTCGTTTATTGATTTATGACTTGCATGGACAGTTGGTTTGGGATTTGGAAGAGTTTGTGTTGGAAGTGGAACACTTGGTTCCTTAAGGTTAGCCTAAAAGGCCAAGTTTGACTTCGGTCAACATTTTGAGTAAACGACCTCAGAATCAGGATTTGAAGGTTCCAATAGGTTTGTATGATGATTTAGGACTTGAGTGTATGTCCAGAACGAGCTTTTGATGACCCGCGAGCGTTTCGGCGCCAAATAGTGAAAATTGGATTCTTGAAGTTTCTTAAGTTCTATAATTGTGGTTGGGAACGTATTTTGATGATATCGAGGTCCAAACGAAATTTTGAGACCAGGAATAGTTCTGTAATGTCATTTAAGACTTGCACGCAAAATTTGGTATCATTCCGAGTAGTATTGGCTCGGGTGAGTTTCGGATCCCTCAGAGCTAATGTCATGAAACCAGATTTTCCTAGTTCTAGTTTCCTTCTTCGCGTTCGCGAAGGTACTATCACGTTCGCGAAGAAGGAGTTGGGTAGGGGGAGGAATGCTCTTCGCGTTCGCGATAGCTGATGCGCGTTCGTGAAGGTTTGGGCCAGTGACCATCGCGTTCAAGTGAGGTCTCCCGCGTTCGCGTAGAGTAAAGTAACTGGGTCGGGCCAGCTTTGTTCTTCGCGATCGCAAAGTCCCCACTGCGTTTGCGTAGGTCTAGCCAAGCTATCCTTCATGTTCACGTGTCTATTTTTGCGTTCAAAATGAAGGGCCTTCAGGGGGCTTGATCCAATGGCCTTCGTGAATGCGAAGCCCCTGTCGAGTTAACGATTAAGGGGGCAGCTGGGCCATGAGTTTAAAATCGGGACTTAGGCGTATTTGGGGTCATTTTATTGCATCCTTGGGCGATTTGGGAGCTTCCAAAGGGGAGATTTCAACGTAGCATTGTGAGGTAAGTTATTTCTACTCAATGTGAGTTTAATACTTGATTTTTGGGTAGATTAACACATAAAGATTAGTGAAAATTATGGATTTAGAGTTAAACCTAGGGTTTTGATAAAACTAGGATTTAACCACGAAATTAGTTAAGGAATCTAGTAAAAATTATATATTATTGATCCTAAGGTTATGGGTAACAACTTTCCTTAAGAATTTCTGAAATTCGAGCACGTGGGCCCGGAGGTAAATTTTAGGAATCTTGCCTTTGGGGTTCGATAATCACTTTAATAGCTAGAATATGAACTTGTAAGCCTATAATGATTGGTTTTTACGCTTTTTGAATAGTTTCGGATTGTGCAGCTCCGGTTTGAGGGTTTGAGAGCATTCTTGATTTGGAAGTAGGCCCGAAACGAGGAAAGTCTCTTTTATAAACTTGTAAGAGGAAATTGTCCCCATAGGTGAAGTAATTAATTATGTGCTACTATTTATGGGGGCTACGTACGCACGAGGTGACGAGAGTCCGTGCGTAGCTACTATCATGCTAAGTCCGGGTAGCCTAGGTTCCAAAAGCATGCTTACTTGTTATACTTGAAACTTTATTTTAAATTCAACTTGCTTAGATCATATCAATTTGGTAAATAAATCCTAATAAATTGAAAATATATTCTTGACCATAAAAGGGAAGTTGACATTTCTTAAGTAATTGTTTTCTTGATAAATTATTGATTTGCCTGTTTGATGTGCTTAATTGTATTGACCGCGTCGCATGTATGATCCGCGAGCGGGGTAATAGATGCATCTATGGTTCGCACCTTCCGACCCTCCGGTAGTGCACATTTTATTATTATGTTGGATCGGGTCGTACGCCCATGGCACTATTTGCGCATGCTATTTTCTTGGCATTACTGCGACTTGAATTGTTTAAACTGCCTTAGAACACAAATTATCAACTGAAATGATAAGAATTTACGTATATCGATATTTGTGGAAAAACTTGTTAATTCCTGTTATTTTTGCTATTAGCCATGATATCCATGCCCAGTCACATGCTTAATTATATTGTTTAGCCCCTCGTAAGTGTCAAGTCGACCCCTCGTCACTACTTCTTCGAGGTTAGACTGGATACGTACTGGTAAATAATGTTTATGTACTCATGCTACGCTTCTATACTTAATAGTCAAGGTTCTGAGGCAGGTGCATCTAGATACCAGTTCGGAGCACGTTCTTGACACTTGATCAGAGATTCCACCGTGAGCTGCTTCTTCTGATGCCGTTCAGCAGCGCGTTAGAGTATTTCATTTGGTTTGAATGTCTATTCTATTTCAGGCAGTAGGTTAGATGTATTCTTTTGTTTATTCGAATAGATGCCCATATTCTTGTGACACTAGTTCCTGCCACACACATTGGTAGACTATTCTTTTGGGGATATAATTATTTAAACTTTACTTCTTTTGATCATTGCAATCTAATTTGCCTTCATCATTTGCTATTTTCAATTGGTTAGTAATTTAAGTTAAGATGTTGTTAGAAAGGTTTTTAATAAAATAAATGGGACTCACTAGATGAATAGTGTTGGCTTGCCTAACATTGGTGTTGGGCGCCATTGCAGCCTAGAATAGAATTTGGGTCGTGACAACATGGTATCAAAGCCCTAGGTTCACGTAGGTCTCACAAGTAATAGGCAAACCTAATAGAGTCTTGCGGATCTGTTCGGAGATGTCTATATTTATCTTCGGGAGGCTATAGGGTGTTAGGAAATTAGTCTTTATTCATCTTCTATCGTGCAGTTGATGGTATATTAAATTTCATTCTTCTATTCTCTCACAGATGGTGAGGACGTGTATGGCTGACGTTCCAGACCCGGGAGGAGCCGCTCCCCCGTTGCTAAAGGCCGAGGCAGAGGCCGAGGGAAGGAACCGGCCCGAGGTAGGGGACGAGGGCATCCCAGAGCTTCCCCAGTTGCACCACCAGCGGGTCCAGCAGAGGATCCTATCGTTGAGGAGCAGGGAGAGGTGCCCGTAGCAGATCCTTCCAGTGCATATCACGACAGCGATGGGCTTTCAGGAGGTCATGGGCCGTATGATGCGGTTCATGGACACCATGACTCAAGCTGGCTTATTTTCAGCGGACTCGGCCATATATCAGGAAGGAGGGGGAGCACAGACCCCTACTGCCCAGGCCCCAGGACATGCAACTACGGTTTATCAGAGTCCGGGTACACTACTTGCGGGTGGGGCCCAACCAGTTGCAGCAGTAGCACCAAAGCCCAGACCATATGCGGACTGCGATCCACAGAAGTTAATAGGCAGATGGACTAGACTACTCCCTCTTGTCTTCGGGGGTGAGCGTCATGAGGATTCTCAGGATTTCATTGATAGGTGCAAGGAGAGACTGCACAACATGAGGATATTGGAGTCTCATGGGGTTGACTTCACCACTTTTCAGCTGGAGGGCAGGGCCCGTAGGTGGTGGCACTCTTATGTTCTTGGAAGACCAGCGGGGTCTCCCCCTATCACTTGGGAGCAGTTCACACAACTTTTTCTGGACATGTATATTCTACCCTCCGAGAGGGAAGAGCTGCGGTACCAGTTTGAGCAGCTTGAGCAGGGTCAGATGTTAGTGACAAACTACGAGGCGAGGTTTTCTAAGTTGTCTTGTTATGCACTTATGATACTTCCTACTGACGTAGAGAGAGTGAGGAGGTTTGTAGTAGGGTTGCACTCCGATATTAGGGCCAACATGGCCCGAGAGGTGGAGATAGGGACTCCTTATCAGCTAGTAGTGGAGATTGCTCGTAGGATTCAGGGCTATCGTCTAACGAGTAGAGACCAGGGGCAGCAGGATAAGAGGGCTCATTTTTCTGGAGATTTTAGAGGTGCTCCGGCTAGGGGCAGAGGCCAGTTTGGGAGGGACCAGCCCAGCAGGCCCCCATATTCAACACCACCACCACTTCCTTGAGGTGCTCCAGTGAGGCCATATTTCAGTGCAATGCCGGAGAGTTCTTATCACCCACCAACTATTCAGGGTTCCTCCGGCGGGCATTCTGTCTATCAGGGTTCTTCCAGTGCCTATTAAAGTGTCATGCCAGAGAGTTCATACCATCCCCCAGCCATTCAACGTTCCTCTAGTGGGTATTCCGGCCACCAAGGCCAGTCTTCAGAGCAGCAGTCTATGGTGCCGAGAGGTTGTTATGAGTGCTGAGATCCAGGCCACATGAGGAGTACTTGCCCCAGGCTCTGAGGCAAGGCGGAACAGCAGAGTCAACAACCTATAATTACAGCACCAGCAATCCGGCCGCCTGGAGACGGAGGACAGGTGGGTAGGGGCCGTCCTAGAGGTGGAGGCCAAGTAGGGGGAGCTCAGCCAGCTTCTGTCCAGTCAGGTGGAGGCCAGCCAGCCGGCGCTCCAGCCAGATCCTATGCTTTTCCAGCCAGACGAGATGCATTGCCCTCAGATGCAATTATCACAGGTATTATCTCCGTCTGCGGTAGGGAGGCTTCAGTATTATTTGATCCAGGGTCTACCTATTCATATCTATCATCTCTGTTTGCTCATTTCCTGGATATTCGTCGTGAGTCTTTGGGTAATCCTATTTATGTGTGCATTCCTGTGAGCGATTCTGTGATTATGGACCAGATTTATCGGTCCTGTGTGGTCACATTCTGTGGGTTCGAGACAAGAGAGGACCTCTTGTTACTTGGTATGACCTACTTTGATGTCATCCTGGGCATGGACTGGTTATCTTACTATCATGCCATCCTATATTGCCATGCCAAGACTGTTACTTTAGCCATGCTCGAGTTGCCGAGATTGGAGTAGAGAGGTTCCTCAGTTAGTGCAGCTAGTCGGGTCATTTCTTTTCTGAAGGCTCGACATATGGTCGAGAAGGGTTGTTTGGATTATCTGGCCTATGTGCGGGACACCATCGCAGAGTCTCTAACGATTGATTCAGTACCAGTGGTTCGGGAGTTTGCCGATGTGTTTCCTTCAGACCTTCCAAGCATGCCACCAGATCGTGGTATTGATTTTTGCATTGTCTTAGATCAGAAATCCAGCCTATATCTATTCCACCATACTGTATGGCTCCGAAGGAATTGAAAGAATTGAAGGAACAACTTGAGGAGTTTCTAGCTAAGGGGTTTATCAGACCGAGTGTATCACCTTGGGGTGCTCCATTGTTATTTGTGAAGAAGAAAGATGGTACTATGCAAATGTGTATTGGATACCACCAGTTGAACAAAGTTACCATCAAGAACAAGTACTCGTTGCCGCGCACCGATGATTTGTTTGACCAGTTGCAGGGTGCTAGGGTGTTTTCTAAGATTGACTTGAGATCAGGGTACCATCATCTGAAGATTCGGGACTCAGATGTTCCGAAGACTACCTTCTGTTCTAGATATTGTCATTATAAGTTTCTTGTGATGTCCTTTGGCTTGACTAAGGCCCCAACAACATTTATGGATTTGGTGAACAGGGTGTTCAGGCCTTATATTGATTCTTTTGTTATTGTCTTCATTGATGACATCTTGATCTACTCACGTAGCCTGGGGGAGCACGAGCAGCATTTGAGAGTAGTTCTCCAAACCTTGCGGGAACGGAAGTTGTATGCTAAGTTCTCCAAGTGTGAGTTTTGGTTAGATTCTGTGGCATTCTTGGGACATGTGGTATCCGGAGAGGGTATAAGGTAGATCCTAAGAAGATTGAGGTGGTTCAGAGTTGGCTACGTCCCACTTCAACGACAGAGATCAGGAGTTTCTTGGGATTGGCAGGTTATTATAGCCGATTTGTGGAGGGCTTTTCATCCATTGCAGCCCCTCTGACTAGATTTACCCAGAAGGGTGCCCCGTTTTGAGGGTCCGACGAGTGTGAGGAGAGCTTTCAGAATCTCAAGACAGTTTTAACCAGGACACTAGTGCTAGTGCTGCCTTCCGGTTCGTGGATGTATACAGTTTATTATGGACACTTCGTGCGTTGTACTTGGGATGTGTATTGATGCAGGAGGGACGAGTTATTGCATATGCGTCAGGTCACCTGAAGGTTCATGAGAAGAACTACCCCGTGCACGATTTGGAGTTGGCAGCGATTGTCCAAGCTCTTAAGATTTGGAGGTATTACTTGTATGGAGTGTCTTGTGAGGTTTATAAAGACCACTGCAGTTTGCAACACTTGTTCAAGCAGAGGGATCTTAATTTGAGGCAGCGTAGATGGCTTGAGTTGCTGAAGGACTATGAAATCACTATTCTTTATCATTTGGGCAAGGCGAATGTGGTTGCAGATGCCTAAAGCAGGAAGGCAGAGAGTATGGGAAGCTTGGCATTCATTTCGGCAGAGGAGAGTCACTAGCTTTGGACATCCAGTCCTTGGCTAACAGACTTGTGAGGCTGAACATTTCAGAGCCCAGCCGAGTTCCTCCATGTGTTGTTTCTAAGTCTTCATTATTGGGACAGATCAAGGCTCGCCAGTTAGATGATCCGCATTTGGCAGTTCTCAGGGATACGGTACTACAGGGTGGTGCCAAGGAGGTTTCTATTGGCGAGGATGGTGTTCTGCGACTACAGGGTCTTCTATGTGTTCCTAATGTTGATGTCATGAGGGAGAGCATTCTAGAGGAGGCATATAGTTCACGGTATTCTATTCATCCAGTTGCTACGAAGACGTATCGTGACCTGAGGCAACACTACTGGTGGCAGCTGATGAAGAAAGACATAGTGGAGTATGTGGTTAGATGTATACATTGACAATAGGTTAAGTATGAGCACCAAAGGCCAGGAGGCCTACTCTAGCAGATGCCTATACCTGAGTGGAAATGCGAGTGCATCACTATGGACTTCGTAGTTAGGTTGCCACGGACTTTGCGGAAGTTTGATGTGGTTTTGGTTATTGTAGACAGGTTGACCAAGTCGGCACACTTCGTTCCAGTAGCCACTACTTATACTTCAGAGAGGTTGGACCAGATCTACATTCGGGAGATAGTTCGGTTGCACGGTGTGCCTATGTCCATCATATCAGGTAGAGGTCCTCAGTTCACCTCACATTTTTGGAGAGCTGTATAGAGTGAGTTGAGCACCCGTGTAGAGCTCAGTACATCATCTCATCCTCAGACCAACGGGCAGTCGGAGCGGACAGTTCAGATATTAGAGGACATGCTCAGAGCATGCGTGATTGACTTAGGAGGGCAGTGGGATCAGTTCTTGCCCTTGGCCGAGTTTGCTTATAACAACAGCTATCAGTCCAGCATTGAGATAGCCCCATTTTAGCCTTTATATGGTCGGCGATGTCGTTCTCCCCTCGGGTGGTTTGAGCCTGGCAAGGCTAAGTTATATGGTACTGATCTAGTAAAGGATGCCTTGGAGAAGGTAAAGTTAATTCAGGAGAGACTTCGCACGGCACAGTCCAGATAGAAGAGTTACGCGGATCAGAAGGCGCATGATGTATCATTTATGGTCGGCGAGAAGGTTCTCTTGAAAGTCTCATCGATGAAGGGTATTATGAGATTCGGGAAGAAGGTCAAGTTGAGCCCAAGGTTTATAGGTCTGTTTGAGGTGTTGAGGAAAGTTGAGGAGGTTGCTTATGAGCTTGCTCTACCTCCCAGCTTATCAGGAGTTCATCCGGTTTTTCATGCGTCTATGCTCCGGGGGTACCACGCCGACTTGTCCTATGTGTTAGACTTCAGTACCATTCAGCTAGATGTCTGGTTGGGCTATGAGGAGGAACCAACGGCTATTATTGACAGGCAGGATCGCCAGCTGAGGTCTAAGAGGGTTTCCGCCATGAATATCCCGTGGAGGGGAAAACCAGTCGAGGAGGCAACTCGGGAGTCTGAGGAGGACATGCGGAGCAGATATCCACACTTGTTCAGCACTCCAGGTATGATTCTAGACCAGTTCGAGGACAAACGTTTATTTAAGAGGTGGAGAATGTAACGGCCCGGCATCTCATTTTTCTTTCTAGAATCCCGTACCCCTAAATGAGACTTCCCGTACTTTATTTTATTGATTTATGACTTTCTGGGACGGTTGGTTCAGGATTTGGAAGAGTTTGGGTTGGAATTAGAACACTTAGTTCCTTAAGGTTGGCCTAAAAGGCCAAGTTTGACTTCGGTCAATATTTTGAGTAAACGACCTCGGAATCGGGTTTTGAAGGTTCCAATAGGTTCGTATGATGATTTCGGACTTGGGCGTATGTCCGGAACGGGTTTTGGATGACCCGCGAGCGTTTCGGCGCCAAATAGTGAAAATTGGATTCTTGAAGTTTCTTACGTTCTATAATTGTGGTTGGGAATGTATTTTGATGATATCGAGGTCCAAACGGAATTCTGAGATCGGAAATAGTTCTGTAATGTCATTTAAGACTTGTACGCAAAATTTGGTATCATTCCGAGTAGTATAGGTACGTTTCGGCGTGTTGGAAGTAGATTTAAGGACTTGAAGTTCAAAGTTTGATTCAATTTGGTTTTGGGGTAGTATTCTTGGTTTCGTCGTTATTTTTCGTGTTTCGAGAATTCAATAAAGTCCATATTATGAATACATACCTATTAGTGCCTTTGGATGGGGTCCCGGATGGCTCGGGTGAGTTTCGGACCCCTTGGAGCTAATGGCATGAAACCAAATTTCCCAGTTATGATTTCCTTCTTCGCGTTTGCGAAGCTACCATCGCGTTCGCGAAGAAGGAGTTGGGTAGGGGCAGGAATGCTCTTCGTGTTCGCGATAGATGCTTCGCGTTCGTGAAGTTCTGGGCCAGTGACATCGTGTTTGCATGAGGCCTCCCACTTTTGCGTAGAGTAAAGTAGATGGGCCGTTCCTGCTTTGTTCTTCGCGATCGCGAAGTCCCCACCGTGTTTGCGTAGGTCTAGCCAAGCTAGCTTTCGCGTGTCTATTGTCACAGTCGCGATGAAGGGCCTTTAGGGGGACCTGAGCCAATGGCCTTCACGAACGCGAGGCCCCTACCGCGTTCGCGATTAAGGGGACAGCTGGGCAGTGCGTTTAAAATAGGGAGTTAGGCGTATTTGGGGTCATTTTTTTGCATCCTTGGGCTATTTGGGAGCTTCCAAAGAGGAGATTTCAACCTAGCATTGTGAGGTAAGTTATTTCTACTTAATGTGAGTTTAATATTTTGTTTTTGGGTATATTAACACATAACAATTAGTGAAAATTATGGGTTTAGAGTAAAGCCTAGGGTTTTGATAATACTAGGATTTAACCACAAAATTAGTTATGGAATCTAGTAAAAATCATATATTATTGATCATAAGGTTATGGCAACAACTTTCCTTCAGAATTTCTAAAATCCGAGCACGTGGACCCGGGGTGAATTTTTGGAATCTTGCCTTTGGGGTTGGGTTCTCACTTTAATAGCTAGAATACGAACTTGTAAGCCTATATTGATTGGTTTTTACTGTGTTTGAATAGTTTCGGATTGTGCGGCTCCGGTTTGAGGGTTTGAGAGCATTCTTGATTTGGAAGTAGGCTCGAAACGAGGTAAATCTCTTTTCTAATCTTGTAAGAGAGAATTGTTCCCATAGGTGAAGTAATTAATTATGTGCTACTATTTGTGGGGGCTACGCATGCACGAGGTGACGAGAATCCATTCGTAGCTACTATCATGCTAAGTCCAGGTAGCCTAGGATCTAAAAGAAAGCTTACTTGTTATACTTGAAACTTTATTGTAAATTCAACTTTCTTAGATTATATCAATTTGGTAAATAAATCCTAATAAAATTGAAAAATATATTCTTGACCATAAAAGGGAAGTTGACATTTCTTAAGTAATTATTTTCTTGATAAATTCTTGATTTGCCTGCTTGATGTGCTTAATTGTATTGACTGCGTCGCATGTATAATCTGCGACGGGGTAATAGATGTATCTATGGTTCGCGGAGTTCGACCCTCCGGCAGTGCACACTTTATTATTATGTTGGATCGGGTTGTACACCCACGACACTATCTGCGCATGCTATTTTCTTGGCACTACTGCGACTTGAATTGTTTAAAATGCCTTAGAACACAAATTGTCAACTGAAATGATAAGAATTTACGTATATCTATATTTATGGAAAAGCTTGTTATTTCCTGTTATTTTTGCTATTAGACATGATATCCATGCCCAGTCACATGCTTAATTATATTGTTTAGCCCCTAGTAAGTGTCAAGTAGACCCCTCGTCACTACTTATTCGAGGTTAGACTGAATACTTACTGGGTACATAATATTTATGTACTCATGCTACGCTTATGTACTTAATTGTACAGGTTCTGAGGTAGGTGCGTCTAGATACCAGTCCATAGCGCGTTCTTGACAATTGATATGAGATTTCACGGTGAGCTTCTTCTTCTAATGCCATTCAGCAGCGCGTTGGAGTATTTTTTTTCTTTGACTGTCTATTCTATTTCAAGCAGTAGGGTAGATGTATTCTTTTGTTTATTATACTAGATACCTATATACTTGTGACACTAGTTCCTGGCACACACATTGGTAGACTATTCTTTTGGGGATGTAATTATTTAAACTTGACTTCGTTTTATCATTGCAATCTAATTTGCCTTCATCATTTGCTATATTTGAATGTTTAGGAATTTAAATTAAGATGTTGTTGGAAAGGTTTTTAATAAAATAAATGGGACTCACTAGATGAATAGTGTTGGCTTGCCTAACATCGGTGTTGGGCGTCATCGCGACCTAGAATAGACTTTGGGTCATGATAAAAAGTTAGGGTTCGGATATTGTGACCCGTGAGTTGTGATTAGATCGAGGTTCGGTACCTCATGGAGTTTATTGACTAAACCTAATGTAAAAATGGTCGTTGTTGTTGAGTTATCACTTGTCCTTTCTGTATCTGTGATTTTTTAATTTCTGATTTGTTTTCCGTTCTTTCTTCTGTGTCATTATTTGGATAATTACGCTGATACATATTGTCTTCCTTTCTTATTGCAATTACTGTATTTATGTTATTCGTACCGCGTAGTCTTCATGTAGATATTATACTCTGTTGTCCTATACTTATACTCGCTCAGTTTGTTTAGTCCAGTAGGTGTCATGATTGTTCCTCGTCACTACTCTATTGAGGTTAGTCTTGATACTTGTTGGGTACTGCTGTGGTGTACTCATGCTAGACTTCTGCATATATTTGTGCAGATCCAGGTATTTCGCAGCCGGTTGATCATTAGCTAGCCGCAAATTGTTGTGTGGAGACTCAAGGTAAACCTGCCGCTGCATTCGTAGGCTTCGGAGTCACCATCTAGTTTTTATTTTGCACTGTTTATCCTTATTCTGGACAGTTGTATTTAGAAGTTTTCTAGCAAACACTTTGTAGAGCTTATGACTTGTACTACCGATTTTAGGGAAATTGTAATTTGTATAGAGTATTTCATTTCAGAATTTATTATATGTTTTTATTATTGTCGTTATTCCATGATTATTAGGCTGTCCTTAAGACTAGGTTTCATCACGATACCCAACGGAGGAAAATTGTATTGGGACATTGTCCTCTTAAATTATCAATATCAAATCCAATATTTTATATCTCATTTATAATAACTTCAAAAAGATCTTTTCCACTTGTATCATCCACTTTTAAAAATTCTAAAAAGTATTCAATAATTTTATTGGAATTGCTGAAATATCAACACTCTGCAATATAAAAGACATCTGTTCTTGATGACTTATATCTGGAGTGCAATCAAGTATGATGGAGAAATACTTAGTTTCTTTGATTTTTTGAATAATTTTATTTCTAATTTCACTAGCTAACAAATTTATCAGTTCATTCTATATATTATGTCCAAGGTAATGATTATGAATTTCATCATGTTTAATTCGTCGAACATGTTCTTGCATGGTTAGATCAAAGTCCGCAATCATTTCAATTAGACTTAAAAGATTTTCATTGTTTTCTTGGTATATCTTTTCATTTTCCCCCTAAATGCCAAATTATTTTTTCCAAGAATTTTTATCACATCAATTATTCTTGTCAATACATTTTTCCCTGTGCTCTCTATCTCTGCTAATTTGTTCTTGAACATCTTTCTCTATTATTTTATTTTTGTGCAATCTCATTTCTAAATCAATCCATGCACTCATATTAATAAAATATGCTCATTCGTAGTTTCATGAGCTTTGAGTTTAGTACTAACATTTCTTCATATCTAGTTCCTTCACTAGCTAGTTTACTGCTACAAGCACTAGAAATTGTAGCAAATAACTTGCTAAAAAAACAAAGTACTTTATCCAAGTCTTTAGAATAAATTAACCATCTCCTTTCATGTCTTTCCCCGTTTGCCAACTTTTGGATATAATGTGTAGCAGAAAAATGTCTTAGGAATTTATCCTTGGGAAAATATATTTCTATAATTCTAATTGGTCCTTTTTCTACTAATAGATCTGTCAACTTTGTATCTATATCACTCCATTGACTATGATCATATATGTTTTTAGGAGTGCAAATATTCAATTCATTTAAAAGTTCTTGATTTTTTTGAGGATTTATGTCAGATTTCTCACTAGCTTCTTCTTTTTCTTGAATTTTATTATCATGCAACTCAACTAGATTAGTAACTTGTTTATTCAAAGAACATTCTCCCATATTTTCTAGTTTAGAATTTTGATTACTTGATAAATATTTATCAAGCGCTCCTTTTTGGGATTGTATTAAAATTTCAATTCTTCTTTTTTTTGAAGTTTTGCATAACCAGATTCATATTTTCTAGTAGACATATTTATACTCTAGTAAGTAACAAAAAATATAGTATATCTATGAAGTAAAAATATAAAAAATAACAGTATTTAGATTAAAAAATAGCAAAAGGTTAGAACAATAGAACCTGATTAAATTGATAAGTTGATCCCCAAATAACTTTTTAATGCTTTTGTGCTGGAAAACCTGAAAAAAAAAACACAATTTTGTATATTCAGTCCTCTTCAATCGAAAAAATATACAATTTTATATATACAATACTCTTCGACCAGCTCTTGCCATCAAAGTAGATTTCTAAAAAGAATTAAAATTTCAACTCTAAATTATAACAAGCAGCAGAAAAATTTCATTGTGAATATGAGTCTTATGAGATTGCAGTCATATCATATTGTAAGATTTTAAGTAATACAAAATCAATACATATTATAAAATTTTATTTTTCAAATCTCTCTTAATTGAATAAAGACTACCAAAATCAGTCCCAAGTACAATATGTAGGAAAACAATTGCTTGAAAAAAAAAAAGAAAAAAATTATCATTGAAAATAATTTGTACTTACCAATTTAGTATTTTATTCGACAAAGAATGATCACAAGTGTCTTGTAGTTCTTTTGACAGGAAGGAGTAAGAATTATCATAAAGCTTTTTAGAAGTTAGCGTAGAAAAGAAAATGTAACGACCTGGTCGGTCGTTTTGAGCATTTACATTTTGCTCGGCAGTTTACGGGTACGAGTAGCTCCGTATGATGTATTATGACTTATGTGAATCGTCGGTTTTGGCTTTCAGGTTATTCATAATCGGTTTGGAAGAATGAATTTCATTATTGAAGCTTTAAGATGAAAGAGTTGACTGAGTTTGACTTTTTGTGAATTTGACCCCAGAATGGAGTTTTGATATTTCCGGTAGGTCCGTATGGTGATTTTGGATTCGGGAGTATGCTCGGACTTGGATTTGGATGTTCCTAGAAGGTTTCAGCACAAATTGGCGAAAATTGAAAATTTGAGGGTTTGGAACGTTCATAAGTTTGACTGGAAGTTGACTTTGAGAATATCAGATTCAAATTGTGGTTCCGGGAATTGGAATAGCTTTCTTATGTGGTTTGGGACTAGTGTGCAAAATTCGGGTTCATTCCGAGAAGATTTGATATGTTTCGGTGCGAGTTTTGGGAATTGAAAGTTCAAAGTTCATAGATTTTGATTTGAGGTGTGAATCGTCGTTTTGATGTTGTTATGTGTGATTTGAGGCCTCGAGTAGGTACGTGTTATGTTATTGGACTTGTTGGGATATTTGGACGGGGTCTCGAGTGGCCCCGGTGAGTTTCGGACGGGGTTCGAATCACTTTTCATTAAATGTTGCATTGTTAAGGCTGCTGATTCTGGTGTGGTCGCACCTGCGGCTTGTTTTGCATAGGTGCGATGGTCGCAGAAGCGATAGAGGGGTCGCAGGAGCAAGGTGTGAGCTGGTGTGGAAGACCTCAGAAGCGTATGATTAGCCGCAGAAGCGGCGTGTGTCGCAGAAGCAGAAGTTGGTTGGCGCACCTACGCATGCGCGGAGGCGGAAAATGCCTGCAGGTGCGGAAGGGCCGGTCTCCATGGGCTTCGCAGAGGCAATATTTCATCTGTAGAAGCGATGGTCACAGATGCAACATTTTAACCGCATATGCGGAAATGCTGGCAGAAGCTATAAGTCAAGGGTTTGGGTCTTTCTTCATATTTTGAGATGTGGGATTCGGATTGAGGAGCCTTTTGGAGCAAATATCATCACAAGGACTCGGGTAAGTATTCTACACTTGGTTTTGATCTTATTCCACGAATCTATCTTCATTTTTGGCATATGGTTGATGAATTTTAAAGAGAAATTGCGGGTTTTGGCCTAAAGTTTTCTAATATGCATTTTCGAGTTTTGGACATCGAATTGAGTCGAATTTGAGTGAAACTAGGATGGTTGGACTCGTAATTGAATGGATTATCGAATTTTGTGAGTTTTTCCGCATTCCGAAGCGCGGGCCCGGATATGTTTTTTGGTCGGTTTTGGATTTTGATTAAGGATTCGATCTTTATCATTTGGAATAATTTTCTTGGGCTTTTTTTGATGTATTTGAGTTTCTTTTGGCTAGTTTTGCGCCGTTCGTAGGTTGCTACGCGCGTGATGGCATATTTGGAGTATCTCTTGGCTTGCTCGGCATTTGGTATTGGCTTGTTTGAGGTTAGTAACTCTTCTAAACGTAGTGTTGAGGGTATGAAACCCCGAAATACGTGTTATGTGATTGGTATTGAGGTGACACACATACTAGGTGACGGACGTGTGGGCGTGCACCATGTGAATTGGGACTCTGTTGTTTCCATGGAACTGTATAGTAATCATATTTCGTTAAATATCTGTGTTTTCACCATGCGATAAAGTAAATGAGCTGTCAATCATGCTAGATATTATGTTCAAGATTTATGCTGATACTGTTGGGACCCATAGTGGTCGTTTCTTGTTGCTATTTCACTGATTTCATTGATATTTCGTACTCATTCATATTCATGCATTCGTATCATATCTCAGTCTCAACTGTTACTTATTGATACATCATACCATTGTTGTCGGGCTAGCTTCATCACATTGTGAGCCCGTGAGTGAGACTGGAGAGAGTGATGATTGAGTGAGGTTGGGGCCTGGTTTTGAGGATATTGATACTATAGCATGTGAGTTGTCCGTGTGGATCCAGATATTGATATTATAGCACGTGAGTTGTCCGTGCGGATTATAGCGCTTAGGATGTAGGAGCCCCTCCGGAGTCTGTACACACCCCCATTGAGCGTGGTTGATTATATTGAGGGGTGGATCTTCCCTGGACATGGATCTTGTCTGAAGCATTTATATTCCTGGAGATTGATCTTCTCCATGGGGCCGGATTGGCCTTCCTCGGTACTGAGAGACTGATGGTCAGTGATGTATATATTCCGGAATGGATCCTCCCTGGGCCGTATGAGCCATATACAATACCGAGTGGTTGAGCATGATGAGTGAAAGGTGTGAAACAGTGAGGTTGAGTACTCTGAGCGCGTGAGTACATGATTCATCTCTGAGATACATGGCATTTTCATGCACACATGACATACAGGCATAGAGATGTATTTTTCTCATGCTATACGGTATCACGTCATTCATGACTTATTATACACATTGATATGTGGGAATAGAGAGGTATTTTGTACTTGTTATCTAGAAATAAAATGAAATATTTTTATTTATTGTGGAAAGGATATTTGGAAAATTACAGTTTTCAAACCTACTCGTATTTTTTTGGCATTTTCGGTAAGAGATTTGGATTTTTGACTGAGACACTTGAAAAGCATGACCAGTTTCTGGAACTGTGAACGAGCTGAGCATTTTTACTTCTGAGATACCTCTTTGTACTTGTATTATGATGTTATGATTGTTTTTGGGTTATTGGTATTGGACCCGACCTTGTGTTAACACGTCACTACTTTCAGCCTAGGGTTAGGTTTGTTACTTACTGAGTACATGGGGTCAGTTGTACTCATACTATATTTCTGCACCTTGTGTGTAGATGTTGGCTGTTGATGTTACTGTATTCGATGGGAGATGGATTGAAAATGTACCTGCGTCCCGGTTGTAGCTGCCTTTTTGTTCGTGGTAACTTTAGATCTATAAAACTCTACTTATGTACTTTTCAAACAGACTATGTTTTTATTTCATTTAGCTTTGTAAACTCTATTCTTAGAAGCTCATGATTTGTACTACCAGTCCTTGGAAAACGTATAAAATTCAGTAAATTACTATCATTTATTTGTCTTGGTAATCTCATTGGAATTGGTTAGTTACTTGTTGGCTTACCTAGCAGGTTGGGTTAGGTGCCATCACAACTAGTGGATTTGGGTTCATGACAAGTTGGTATCAGAGCTCTAGGTTCATAGGTTCTACAAGTCATGAGCAAGTATCTAGTAGAGTCTTGCGGATCAGTATGATGACGTCCATACCTATATCCGAGAGGCTACAGGAAATTTAGGATATACTTCCCATCTTTTTTCCCTTATCGTGCGACATTGATTCAGCTTGAAGGGTAACTCTTTGAATTCCTCCCATGCATTCGTATGCACACATGAGCGCTTATGATCAGATGTGCATCAACGGGTGCTGATGATGGGCTAATTTGGGGGACTTGAGGCCAGGTGTTGACTGTATCTTGAGCACGGAGATTTTGATTGGGTTAGCACGTGCTTTTGGGACTTATATGTCTGTTGGAGTCCCTATTAGTGAAATTTGGGATTGGATAACTATGTGGTAAGTATGATGTGACTGCGCTATGTGTTCAGATTGTTCGAATGTGACGAGAAGAGTTTACTTGAGATATAGCAAGGAATATTGGGTGTTTGATTTCTGTCTTGATATGGCTTATGGTCTCGAGTTATGGGTGTGTTGAGGGACTTCTCATGTTGTTTAGTTGTGGAGTGAAGTAGATTTTCATGTCGTGTTATGAGTTCATACTCAGGGATATTAAGTGATTGCTTAGTATTAGTAGCTGTGAAAGGGTATAAGAGATGTCAGTTTGAGGCTAAGCAGGTGGGTTATCTCCTGCGAGGTGTCCTGAGGTTTTGTGGTCCTTACGATGTTTTGTAGAGAGTTCTCTTTTACTAGTTAATGATATATGTTACAATTTAAGTTTGGATCGCTTGCGGAAGTTGGATTGACTATTACAAGGGTGAATGCGAGACTTGCAGATAATTTGAAGTATTAGATGGGTTGCGTTCAGGAACTCATGAAGGACTTAGTTGAATCTCACTACGATATTATGGCAGTAATAGAGTATGGACATTTTAAGTTATTGTGTGTTTTGGTCTATAGATTTGAGACAAGTGGGGGAGTCTTCTATCGATGAGTTGATCGCATGATTAGGTGTTGTATTGATTTCGGTTTGAGGTATACTGGTGAATCAGTTGTGACTGCAGGGGTCGAGATTGAGGATGACTCGAGTAAGGGAATTTCTGGATACAGGTTGTATTACACTCTATGGGTATATGGGAATCGTGGAATGATTGAGTCGTTAGTCGTGAAGGATGTAGTGTGCATGGAGTGGGAATTTTCTCGGTTGCTTAGGAGTGTGGGTTATTCCCTTGGGTGTTAGTGTGCTAGTGGGTCACAAGTTGTTCGGTCCGTTTGGTTGGTTTAATTGAGATTTGAGAATAGTGGATGACTCTCGAGAATGGTTCTAATGGATACAAGATTTAAATGTAGCGATTTGGAATTTTTAAGATTTGCATATGGCTAGAAACTTAGAGTTACATTGGACGGTGCCGAGACTTGTGGCATTTTTATATCATTGGGGATTATGCATTTCAGTATCAAGAAGGTGAAGGAAACAGTTTTAGGTTCACATAAGGTCTCTTTAGAGTGGGTGTCTCGGTTCAGGAGCTTCGGGATGCTTAAGAGGTAAGTCAGCGGCTTATGGGCCTTAAGGCGTTGTGGTTTTATACTAGGGTCTCTTATGTGGTGAGTTTTAGTTAAGGATCATGGTGTTCTATCAAGGAGAAGTATCAATTTGGAGGCAATTTGAAAAGGACTTGGAGAAATATGACAACTTGGTAGTAGGTTGGATCAGCACAGTAATGGGTATGGTAAGTTCTTTAGGTACTTATGACATGGCTAGTCTCTACAGGTGTTTCATGGCAATGCTCTTGGGTTTTGGCGACATGCGTGGCTGGGTTGAGTTAGAGAGATTTGATTATGATAGCTTGGTTATGTGAAATTGGGTTTCAAAGAGTTCTCAATCGTTTTTACCAAGGCTCAAGGGTTATATTTTCTACTTGCCTGAGCAACATGTGGTGTATGGTGAATTTCTCTCGTATGAAATCAAATGCAAGGTCCTTGGATAATTGAGTATGTAGTATCTTGTGACTCAGAGTGGACTATAAAGTTCTCGTATTTTCCTTATGATGGCATGGTATATGCGGTGTGTTGTGTGGGATTGATATTTACGTGAGTGAGATCGCAGTTCAGTTTTGAAGGGAAGGTCATGAAATTCGTAGGCAACATTAACGGTCTGAGATGACTAGGTAAATGATATTACTATCTAGTATGGCTTGATGAGACTATACATTTCAGAAGGGGCAATGCGTTGATTTATGGATACTTCACTGGTACTGCGACACTCTCCTAGTTGATCGAATGTTGATATTCAAATTCTTCTATGTGACACGGAAGAATTTTAGAAGTAATCCTCGGGGATGATCGTGTATGAGATATGTTTTAGACATTCTGGCGGTGGAGTTGGGATCACATTATGGAGATTTGTGTGTTCTATGGATTTGGAGACTGGGAGTTTTTAGGAGCGGATTTTTTCATGGTTGTGGACTGTGAAGTCATGGACGAAGCTATCCAGATGATAGTATGTGTTGTGATTCGTTGGTTTTAGGCACTCATGGTGCAGTTATGTTGTGGTCTTATAGCGGAATTCAAGCGAGATGAGTAATTGGGTATTGCATGATTGAGGAATTTTTGGTTATGTTTCTTTGGGTTTTGTGTGGAATTATGTTATCTGATTCTCCATGGTTATGGAAATGCACTTTGGTTACTTGATGTCGAATTTCGCGTGGTTATTGATTTTGAGAAGGGTGGCTCGAGGTATATGATATGGACCAGTGTTTGGATGGAGTCGCGCATTGCAGTAGAGTTATGTTGAGGTATGAATCTTTGTGTTAGAGTCGAGTGATGGTTCTACTGTGTGTGATAGGTTCTTAGATTTTTGTGGTGGTGGTACCTGTTGAGCTTGCAAGACGGTTCTCTTGATTGAGTCATTTTTGTGATTGAGTAAATTTGGATTGTTGCTTATTTGTGCATGAATTGCACGGTTCGTTGCTCTAGGTAGTATTGGTGTGGCGTGTCAGTAGAGTAGTTGGTATTCGATAAGATGAAGTCGTTGGATCTAGGATGGGTGCTATTAGATTTGATTGCGGTATATTTGGAAGGATAATATCGGAAGTCGGCTTAGGAATTGGCTATAGTTCTTATTAAAGGAGAGGGAGCTCCACGACTTGTTGATTTGATGAGTGGTTATGAGTTTCTGTGTGTTCTTTCATTATCGGTAGTGTACGAAGGTTTTGGAATGATGTTTTGTTAGGTATGAGGGATATTATCGGGATTGGGTTATTATGAGCAATTATTGTGACGGAAAATTTGCTATGGGTATTTGAGTCATGTGGTATATCCTGTGATTGTAGCTTGGGATTGGATGCGGTTCGGTATAGCTTGTTCAGACTTATACATCGTGTAGGTTGCGAGATTCAAATCTTATAAAAAATTCTGGATGTTGGAAAATTGGATTCTAAGGCTTATGGACTAGGTTGAATTGATAAGTTTCCGTTATGTTGTGTTATCGGACCTATATGTGATAGGGTGATGCCGGATCACCCCCGGGTATGTGCATGGTAAGGTTATACAGTTGTTTGATGGTTTTGGGAACAACTCTTGGCACGTTTGAGGATGAACGCATGTTTAAGTGGGAGAGTATGTAACGACCTGACCGGTCGTTTTGAGCATTTGCACTTCGCTTGGTAGGTTACGGGCACAAGTAGATCCATATGATGTATTATGACTTATGTGAATCGTCGATTTTGGCTTTCAGGTTATTCAGAATCGGTTTGGAAGAATGAATTTCATTATTGAAGCTTTAAGATGGAAGAGTTAACTAAGTTTGACTTTTTGTGAATTTGACCCCGGAACGGAGTTTTGATATTTTCGGTAGGTCCGTATGGTGATTTTGGACTCGGCCGTATGCCCGAACTTGCATTTGGATGTTCCTAGAAGGTTTCGGCACAAGTTGGCAAAAATTGAAAATTTGATGGTTCGTAAAGTTCATAAGTTTGACTGGAAGTTGACTTTGAGGATATCAGATTCGGATTATGGTTCCGGGAATTGAATAGCTACTTGTGTGAAAAATTCGGGTTCAGTCCGGGATGATTTGATATGTTTCGGTGAGAGTTTTGGAAATTAAAAGTTCAAAGTTCATAGATTTTGATTTGCGGTGAGAATCACCATTTTGATGGTATTATGTGTGATTTGAGGCCTTGAGTAGGTCCGTGTTATGTTATTGGACTTGTTGGTATATTTGGACGGGGTCTCGAGTGGCCGAGGTGAGTTTCGGACAGGGTTCACATCATTTTTCATTTCATGTTGCATTGATGAAGGCTACTGGTTTTGGTGTGATCACACCTGCGGCTGGTTTTGTGCAGGTGCGATGGTCGCAGAAGCGACAGAGGAGTCGTAGGAGCGAGGTATGAGCTGGTGTGGAAGACTGAATAAGCGGAAGTTAGGGCGCATATACGCATCCGCATAAGCGTATGATTAGCCGCAGAAGCGAACGTTGGTTGGGGCACCTGCGCGTGCAAGGAGGAAAAAAATGTCCGCAGGTGCGACAAGGCCGGTCTCCATGGGCTTCGCAGAGGCGAGATTTCATCCGCAGAAGCGATGATCGCATATGCGACATTTTAACCGCATGTGAGTAAATGCTTGCAGAAGCTATAAGTCGAGGGTTTGGCTCTTTCTTCATATTTTGAGATGTGGGACTCGGATTGAGGCAATTTTTGGAGCAAATTTCATTTCAAGGATTGGGATAAGTATCCTACACTTGGTTTTTATCTTATTCCACGACTCTATCTTTATTTTTGGCATATGGTTGATGAATTTTAAAGAGAAATTGCGGGTTTTGGCATAAAGTTTCCTAATATGCATTTTTGAGTTTTGGACATCGAATTGGAGTCAAATTTGAGTAAAACTAGCATGGTTGGACTCGTAATTGAATGGATTATCGGATTTTGTGAGTTTTTCTGCGTTTTGAGGCGCGGGCCCAGATGTGTTTTTTGGTCGATTTTGGATTTTGATTAAGGATTCGATCTTTATCATTTCGAATAATTTTCTTGGGCTTTATTTGATGTATTTGAATTTCTTTTGGCTAGTTTTGCGCCGTTCGGAGGTTGCTACGCGCGTGATGGTATCTTTTGAGCATCGTTGGCTTGCTCGACATTTGGTATTGGATTGTTCGAGGTAAGTAACTCTTCTAATTAGTGCTAAGGATATGAAACCCCGAAATACGTATTATGTGATTGGTATTGAGGTGCTACACATGCTAGGTGACGGGCATGTGGGCGTGCACCATGTGAATTGGGACTCTGTTGTTTCCATGACATTGTATGCTAATCCTATTTTGTTAAATATCTGTGTTTTCACCATGCATTAAAGTAAATGAGCTATCAACCCTGCGAGATATCATGTTTAGGCTTTATGCTGATTCTGTTGGGACCCATAGAGGTTGTTTCTTGCTGTCATTTCACTGATTACATTGAATTTTTGTAGTCAGTCATATTCATGAATTCATATCATATCTCATTCTCATTTGCTATTTATTGATACATCATATCATTTTTGTCGAGCTAGCTTCATGACATTGTGAGCCCGTGAGTGAGACTGGAGAGATTGATGACTGAGTCAGGCCGGGGCCTGTTTTTGAGTATATTGATACTATAGCATGTGAGTTGTCCTGCATCACATGAGTTCCGTGTGGATCCAGATATTGATACTATAGCACGTGAGTTGTCCGTACAAAACGTGAGTTGTCCATGCGGATTATAGCGCTTAGGCTATAGGAGCCCCTCTAGAGTCTGTATACACTTAGTGAGCATTTTTACTTCTGAGATACCTTTTGGTACTTGTATTATGATGGTATGAACTGTTGTGGGTTATTGGTATTGGACCCGACCTTGTGTTAGCTCGTCACTACTTTCAACCTAAGGTTAGGTTTGTTACTTACTGAGTACATGGGTTCGATTGTATTCATACTACACTTCTGCTCCTTGCGTGCAGATGTTGGCTGCTGATGTCGTTGTGTTCGATGGAAGCTGGACTTAAAATGTACATGCGTCCCGGTTGTAGCTGCATTTTTGTTCGTGGTAGCTTTAGATCTATAATATTCTGCTTATGTACTTTCAAACAGACTATATATTTATTTCATTTCAGTTTTGCAAATTCTATTTTTAAAAGCTCATGATTTGTACTATCAGTCCTTGAGACAACAATAAAATTCAGTAAATTACTATTATTTATTTGTCTTGTTAATCTTATTGGAATTGGTTAGTTACTAGTTTGCTTACCTATCAGATTCGATTAGATGTCGTCACCACTAGTAAATTTGGGTTCGTGACAGAAGTAGGCAAGTAATGTTACAACTTTGTAGTTGTGAATAAATATGAAAAAAATAAGTCAATCCCAAAAAGGCAAAAACGGTAAAAGTAACGATTCATATCCCCAATATGCAATAATGGTAAAAGTAAACGTTTATTCCTTTTCTACAGCAAAATTATAGCTTTTCACGTTAGATACTTAAATTTTCTAAAAGGAAAATAAATTCATAAACCTAAAACTACTAAAAATTGGGGCCTTCAAATTTATGGGGCCTAAAGCCCTTGCCTTACCTGTCTCGGGCTTCAGCTGTTACATTTCGTACATTTATATTAGGATAAATCGTAGTAATTTATATGAGCTTGAAGGGATTAAAATTATTAATGAGATTATAGAAGAATTGTGACTATATTATTGTAAATCGTCAGTTTAATAATCTTGATACCGTTATATACATTTGATATGGTATTTTGAGTGGAACATTTTTAAAAAAGAGTTTGAAAAATATGATTTCATATAATTGTTAATATTACTACTTTCGAATATGCTTTAAATTATACACATAGTATGAGAAAGTTTAGGAGATTTTCTTTATTGTAAAGATAGAAATTATATTTTTCACAAGAAAATGAAGTTATTTTTTTTATCATTTTAAGAATTAAGCGTACGAAAATTTGTACTCTTTATATAAGATTAGGAAAATTAGAAGTTGAGAAAATATATGTATTTTTACATGGATGTTTTAACAAAATAATAGTGTATGTATTAATTTTACATGGTACCACATGACCATGATGGTAAGGTATATAAGATCTGTTAGAAATGAGTAGTATTTTAAGCAATTTGAGATAATTCTTAATTATATAGATAATTAATTAAATGGATAAGAAAACGCTGCCACATGGCATTAAGCCAAGTCAAATGGCACAAATTTGCATGATGAGTCACAAGGCATGAGATGCTTGCCACTTGAATACGTTGACACTGCAACTTGATATCAACGTAGCATTTTTTGGCATGTCGAACAAGAAATGTGGGTGTTCCACATTTAAAGGCACTTCTCAGCTGTCAACACTTGAACTATATTGAAGAACATTAGTGGGTGATCTTGTTATTTTAGGTCAGCAAGTTTAGTTGGTGGCCATTTGGCTAAACATAATTTGAAATGAAACCAGATTACGAGTTGTGGTCAGGTTGACCCATAATAATTATAAAAAGAATGAATAAATTAAAGAGTGCTTTGCTCGGACAAGTATGGCATCGCGTACCGGCCACGCCTCCCCAAATTTAAGATGTGACATCAGCCGCCTCTGAATTCTTCCCCCAAATCATAAATACCTATATAAAGAAGGCCACTTTTTGCTTAAATAAGCTTTGGATACAACATCCAAAGATATGGCAGATTATCACAAAATCCCAAGGTTTCGCACTGACAATGATTGTATATTACTCCTTCCGTTTCAACTAAGATGAGGTAGTTTGATTCGGCACGCAGTTTAAGAATAAAATTTTTTTTAAAAATTTGTGATCTTAATAACTTAAGGGATAAAAGTTTTGCGGGGCCATGACATTTATGTGATTATAAAAACTTTTTAATAAGGGTAATACGTGTAAAATGAAGAGTTTAAAGTTGAACTATTTTTAGTTATAGAAATGTGATACTTTTTGAAACGGACTAAAAGAAAAATAAATGAAACAGATGGAGTATCATTGTCGAAATAAATAATCCTACCGTTTTACCAGCATCTTCTATCCACTCGCTGGGCCATTCAATCACGCAATTTTAATAATTTTTGAAATAATAAAAATTATTACATTTAAAAATTGCATCTTTTTCCGTGTCGAAATGGCAAATGTCTTTTACAAAGTAAGTAGAAATTTTTATAATTTCTGTCACGACCCGGAATTCTCACCTTCAAAATCGTGATGGCGCCTAACATTTTACTTGCTAGGCAAGCCAACGTTAAAGGATCTTTAAGCCATATTTAAAACTTTGAACAATTTAACCAATTAAACAGAAGTAAAGCTAAAATGAGGTACGAACTAGCATAAAAATCTGATATCTAGTACAACCCGTAACTGGAGTCACAAATTCACGAGCTTCTAGAGTCTCTACAAATAGAGTTTGAAATAAATACAATTGTCTTGAATGAAAAGAACAATAAATAGGGAATGAGGAAGGGAACTTCAAAGTTTGCGAACGCAAGCAGATCTACCTCGAGTCTCCAAATGCCAATTCGAGCTGATACGCCTCACGGACAGCTGGGAACTGTTAATTATAAATTTTAATGATAAAAAATAATATAATCACTTTTGGTGGTAGGGACTCAAGGAATATACAAAAGGAATGAAGCAATTAGTTAGGAATAGATCAAGGGAATCAATCAAGTGCAAAAGGAAGATTAGAGATTGACGAACAAAATGCAACGCAAAAGGAAAATCAGAGAATCAATCAGAGATTGACGGAAGAAATCAACCAGAGATTGATGGAAGCTAACAAGGAAAAGAATCAGCAATGACAAAAGAAAAAGCGATGAAGATCCGGCAAGAATAATTAATCAGAAGCTATTACTGGAAGGTCCCACATTCAATAAGGCCAAAGATCAAGGGATCCAGCGGATATGACTCAGAGATGGAAAGCTCGTCAAGTCCACATATCAAGGAAGATTAACAGTGACTTAACTTTATTCTTGGAAAGAATCAATCTATGATTCCTTTCAAGGATATCTCTTAGGTTTGCAATCTCTCAAGATTCTTGAGGGTCTCATGGAAAGTATATATACCTACGTTCCGGACATGAAGATATATACTTTGATCGAACCATCTACCCTCTTTTTGTTCTACTCCAAACAAGCATTGTAGTTCTTTTAGATCTACAACCAGTGGTGAGACATTGTATCAAGAAAAGAAAAGAGACATAGAGACTAAGTTGTTGGTGTAAAGCTACATCATTCCTTCTGTACTCAATAAACATCGATCACTGAAAGAGAACACCCTTACAACCCAAGGGGACTGGACTAGGATTCACATTGAATCCGAACCAGTATAAAAATTCTGCTGTCTTTAATTACTGCATTTTAATTCTGCATTTATTATTATTATTATTATTATTATTATTATTATTATTATTATTATTATTATTATTATTATTATTATTATTATTATTATTATTATTATTATTATTATTATTATTATTATTATTATTATTATTATTATTATTCCGCTCTTATTTCTAGTTGACTAATTGGTAAACTAATTAACTACTGATAGAAGGTTTAAATAAGCAATTCACTCTCCTCTTGTACTTTCAGTTGGTATCAGATCTAGTCTCACTCTTCTTTGCTTAACATCGTGTGAGAAGAGATCATGGCAAATCAAGTTATTGTTGGAGAACTCTTTCAAGAAGGAACATCGCAAGTTAGTCCACCGTATTTCAGTGAAAAATATTTTTCTCACTGGAAAGTGTGTATGAAAATATATGCAAAGTCATACTACGTAAAAGTTTGGCGAGTTATCAAAAAGGAAAACTATCCACTACCAGAAGCTGTTCAACCACCTGTTGATCCAGAAGGTATAGATGAATACATAGACGAGAAGATGGAAGTTGGTCAAGTCAATGCTAAAGCAAGAAACCTACTCTATAATGCTATAAGTGGAGAGGAATATGAATTTTTTTTTAGTTGTGATCCAACTAAAGAAATGTGGGATAAACTTAAAGTTACCTATAAAGGAACCAGCAAAAGTGAATGAAACTCACATCAACATGTTAGTTCATGAGTACGTACTCTTCCAAATGGAAGAAGGAGAATCCATTGAAGAAATGATTGCAAGGTTCAGCAAAATCATTAGCAATCTAAAAGGTTTTGGTAAACCATACTCAAGTGGTGATCAAGTTCGGAATATTCTGAGAAGTCTCCCTACCACTTGGCAGACAAAAGTAGTTTCACTTGAATCACAATATTTAAATAAACTATCTTGTGATGAGATTTGAGGAGATCTCATAGCATTTGAGAAAACCCACCTCAAGAAAACAAGCCAGAAAGAAAAGAAGAAAACAGTCGCGTTCAAGGCTACAACTAAAAGGACAGACAATGACATTGATGATGACCCTGAAGCCCTAAAGGAAGAGATTGACATGGTATCAAGGAATAGGGATGGTTTAATGAGAAGATACAGAAACACAAGAAAAGGTAGGATACCGTCCAGGCGAACCAGGAAATACAATGAACAAGACAAGAATTATGAAAAATGCTACGAGTGTGGAAGATATGGACATGTTCAAGTTGAATGCCCAGATCTTAAACCACCAGGCCTCTGATGCTTAGGAATCTCTAACTTCTGAAGCAAACCACTAAGCCTCTGATGCTCACACTTCACTTACTGACAATTTAGACACCAAGCCCCATATGCAACTATATCCTTCTTTATCCTTCTCCACCAGTAATGCTACCGCAATTCTTGATACACCTTGGTTGCACCCCGATGAATAGAATACCGGGAACTCTGGGCCTCCTCAAGAATCAACCCACGAAGTCCATCTACATTGGGCACACAAATACGACCCTGCATCCTCAAAACTCCATCATCTCCAACAATAACCTGCTTGGCACCATCATGTTGCATTGTGTCTCTAAGGACAAAAAAATGAGGGTCATCATACTGCCGCTCCCTGGTGTGCTCAAACAAAGAAAATCGAGCGACTGTACAAGCTAGGACACGACTAGGCTCTGAAACATCCAACCTCACGAACTGATTGGCCAAAGCCTGAACATTTCATGCAAGCGGTCTCTCACCGACTGGAATGTATGCAAGGCTGCCCATACTCGCTGCCTTTCTACTCAAGGCATCGGCCACCACATTGGCCTTCCCGGGATGATACAAGATGGTGATATCATAGTATTTCAACAGCTCTAAACACCTCCTCTTCCTCAAATTGAGATCCATTTGTTTGAACACATATTATAGACTCTGATGATCCATGAAAATATCGCATGACATACCGTAAAGATAATGTCTCCAGATTTTTGGTGCATGAACAATGGCTGCCAGCTCTAGATCGTGAATAGGGTAATTCTTCTCATGAACCTTCAACTGTCGCGACACATAGGCAATCACCCTGCCATCGTGCATCAATACTACTCCGAGCACAACACGAGATGCATAATAATACACCGTATATGATCCTGAACCTGTGAACAACACCAACACTGGCATCGTAGTCAAAGCAGTCTTGAGCTTCTGAAATATCGCCTCACACTCATCTGCTCATCTGAATGGGGCACCCTTCTGGGTCAACCTAGTCAATGGGGCTACTATAGATGAGAACCCCTCAACAAGTCAACGATAATAACCTGCCAAACCCAAGAAACTTCGGATCTCCGTGGCTGAAGTGGGTCTAGGCCAGTTCTGAACTGCCTCAATCTTCTTAGGGCCCGCTTGAATGCCCTCTGCCGATACGACGTTCCCCAAGAAAGAGACCGAGTCCAACCAAAACTCGCACTTTGAAAACTTGGCATATAGCTGGATATCCCTTAGAGTCCGAATGACAATCCGAAGATGCTGCTCGTGCTTCTCTCGACTGCGGGAGTAGATCAATATATCTCAGTAGACATAATCACAAAGAATCCAGATAGGTCTTGAACACCCAGTTCATCAAATACATAAATGATGCTGGGGCTTTTGTCAACCCAAATGATATCACTAGGAACTCATAATGCCCGTACCGAGTCCGAAAAGCTGTCTTAGGGAAATCAGATGCCCTAATATTCAACTGATGATAGCTAGACCTCAAATCAATCTTCAAAAACACCTTGGCACCCTGAAGCTGATCAAATAAGTCATAAATCATCGGCAATGGATACTTGTTCTTGATGGTTACTTTGTTCAACTACCGGTAATTTATGTACATCCTTATCGATCCATCCTTCCTCTTCACAAACAACACAGGCGCACCCCAGGGCAAGACACTAGGTCTAATGAAGCCCTTATCTAGTAAATCTTGCAACTTCTCCTTCAATTCGTTCAATTCTGGCGGGGCAATATGGTCGAAATAGAAATGGGCTGAGTACCCGGAGCCAAATAAATACAGAAGTCAATATCTCTGTCAGGTGGCTTTCCGGGTAGATCTGCAGGAAACACCTCTGGAAACTCATGAACAACTGGTACTGAATCCATGGAAGGAACCTCCGCACTAGAATCACGAACATAAGCCAAAAAAATTAGACATTCCTTCTCGACCATATGCCGAGCCTTCACATAAAAGATAAACCTGCTGGTAGAATTCCAAGGAGTCTCCCTTCACTCTAATCGAGGAAACCCTGGCAAGGCTAAGGTCACCGTCTTGGCGTGACAATCCAATATAGCATGATAATGTAACAGTCAATCCATGCCAAATATGACATCAAAATCAACCATATCGAGAAGTAGGAGATCTAAGCTAGTCTCAAGACTCCTAATAGTAACCACACACGAATGATAGACACGATCTACAATAATAAAATCTCCCACAGGTGTGGACACATACACAGGAGCACTCAAAGAATCACTAGGCACAACCAGTTATGAAGCAAGATATGATCACATGTAGGAATAATTAAAGCATGAATAAAATAGAACTGAGGCATCCTTATGGAAAATTGAAACAATACCTGTGATAATAGCGTTAGATGACTCATCCTCAGACCTGACGGGGAAAGAATAACATCGGGGATGGGCCCCACTCTTCATAAGGCCCACCAGACGGACTAGAGCGTCCTACAATACTAGGGTGGTGATTAACCCCTCCGGGACCAGAGCTGGCCCGACAGGTATAGTCCGAGCTGGAACCTCCTCATCGAAATCCACCTGAGGCTCCACTGTTGGGGCTGCTGCTCGAACTCTAGGCTGAGCTCTCCCTCAGCCTCAGCCTCTGGCGCGACCTCGGTCTCGATCTCTGTCCCTAGTAAGAGCTGCCACTGGGGGCTCCGGCTACATTCCAGTTGAAGATGCAGTAGTTGTTCTCGCCATCTGTGAGAGAACAAGAGTATAAGAGTTCACTTATCAATAAGAGAATAAAATCGTATGTCAGAGAAGAGAAAAAGTGAAATTTGTTCCTAAACTTCATAGCTTTTGGAAGATAAGTACAGACGTCTTCGTACCGATCCTCCAGACTCTACTAATCTTGCTCGTGACTTGTCAGACCTAGGCAACCTAGTGTTCTGATACCAACTTGTCACGACCCGGAATTCTCACCTTCGGGATCATGATGGCGCCTAACATTTCACTTTCTAGGAAAGCCAACGTTAGAGTATCTTTAAGCTAATTTTAACCACTTTGAACAATTTAACCAGTTAAACAGAAGTAAAGATAAAATTAGGTACGAAATAGTATAAAAATCTGATATCTAGTACAACCCGGATCTGGAGTCACAAATTCACGAGCTTCTAGAGTCTTTACAAATAGGGTTTGAAATAAATACAACTGTGAATGAAAAGAACAGTAAATAGGGAATGAGGCAGGGGACTTCAAGGTCGGCAGACGCCAGCAGATCTACCCCGAGTCTCCAAATACCGATCTGAGCTTATATGCCTCACGGACAGCTAGGACCAGTACCAAAATCGTCACAAGAAATGCAGAGTGTAGCATGAGTACAACCGATCCAATGTACTCCGTAGGTGTCGAGCCTAACCTCGACGAGCTAGTGATGAGGCTATGGCAGGACACCCACATAAATAAACCTATATAGATACAAATATAGGAGCAACATAACAATAAATAAAGAATTAACAAGTACTATTTGGAGGGGACATGCAAAAAGGGGTCCAAGATACAGTAATAACAATAGAGAATGATAATTAGATATAGTCAATAAACCTTTAAAAACCAGGATGAACGAAACATAATGAATAAAACTGCACGACATCACCCTTCGTGCTTTTACTCTCAGCCTCACCATGGAACAATAATAATGACACGGCAGCACCCTTCATGCGTTTACTCTCAATATCATCATGAAACATTATATTCGGTACGACATCACCCTTCGTGCTTTAACTCACAAATATGGCACGACATCACCCTTCGTGCATTAACACTGAATTATGGCACGGAATCACCCTTCGGGGATTAACACTCACACAAGGAAGGACATCATCCTTCATGCATTAACTCTTAGATATGGCACAATATCACCCTTCGTGCATTAACACTCTCCCTTACCATGTAACAATGAATATATAACAAAAGGGAGATAAAATAAGCAAGAACATGCCTTATGTCAACAATGGTTCCACAATACCAACCTCAACTTCGGAAACAATTCACATATAGCTCATAAATGTGAAAAGAACGATCAATTTATTAATTAACTAGTTTAAGCATGGATATCACGATCAAAGAAAGAAATAAATTACAAGAAACAAGTTTCACTCGCATGCTTTGACCCATCAACAACGCATAAGTGCTGACACCTCACATATACTTTATACCCAACAATTAGACATGTACCAAATATACAAACAAATCCTAATCCCTCAAGTCAAGGTTAACCACGACACTTACCTCACTCCAAACTCCAACTCAAAGCTCAACTACGGCTTTGCGTTTCAAATAAGCCTCCGAACCAACCAAATCTAGCAAATTATCAACCAAACGATTCAAAATAAGCATTAGGAACTACACACGATTGCAAAAGATTCAATTTAGGTCATTATTGAAAAAGTCAACAAAAGTCAACTCCAAGCTCGCTTGGGCAAAATCGGAAATTCGGGCCAAAACCCAATTACCCATTCTCCCCCGAGCCCGGATGTAATTTGTTTAGGAATCCGACTTCAATTTGAGGTCTAAATTTCAATTTTAGAAAAATACCTAATTCTTCCCAAACCCCTAATTTCTATAATAAAAATCCTAGATTTTAGGTTGAAATCTTATGAAATGTAATGTAAGATTATAAGAAAATAGGTTAGAATCACTTACCAATGAATTGGGGAATAAGGGCTCTTGAGAAAATAGGTTTGAAATTTTGAAAGAATGAGAGAAATCCCATTTTTCCTTCTTAAGTCCAGGCACAGATGTCGTAATTTCGAACCAGGTTCACAATTGCAAACCTCACAAATGAGAAAAATTCTTTGCAAATGTGAAGTCTTCACACTTCTACTTTCATCGCAATTGCGATAGTTTGTTCGCAAATACGAACTTGGACTCCTCGCAATTGCGACCTTATTGATCGCAATTGCAAACTCTATTGACCCAGCCCCACTTCGCAAATGCGAAGATTTTCTCCGAAATTGTGGTCATGGCATGTTTCCTTTTGCGAACAGTGACCTCGCAATTGTGAGGTCAGAGACTTGCACCATAACTGAAGCATACCAATATTATTTCTAAGTCCAAAATCACTCCATAGACTATCCGGAACTCACCGAAGCCCTCGGGGCTCCAAATCAAACTTGCACACATGTCCAAAAATATCATACTAACTTGCTCGCATGATCAAATCGCCAAAATAACACCTAGAAATATGAATCGGACACCAATTCAAATGAAAGTTTCAAGAAATTTTAGAATTGTTATTTTAACAACCGGACGTCCGAATCACGTCAAACAAACTCCGTTTTAACTAAATTTGACAGATAAGACATAAATATAGTAATAGACATTTACTATCAATAAAGTCAAACAATGGTCAAACCTTTAAAGTCATTAAGCCTTTTAACTATCAAATTTTGGCAAAAAGTGATAACTCGAGCTAGGGACCTCCAAATTCGATTCCGCACATACACCCAAGTCCCAAATAATGATACGAATCCACATGACAGTCAAAATATGGATCCGGGTCCATTTGCTCAAAACGTTGAGCGAAGTCAACTCAAAGGAATTTTTTAAGGAAACATTTCATATTTTATCAATTTTCAATATAAAAGTTTTCCAGGAAAATACTCGGACTGCGCACGTAAATCAAGAAAGGCTTAAATATTGAAGGATGTGAAATACAAAATTAGGGTTCAAAACTCTAGATGACCTATCGGGTCATCACATTTTCATTCCAGAGAAATGAGATGTGACATACATTATGGACAAAACGTTACTCCTTTGTTGACCTTCATTTCGTTTTTGGAAGTTCTCTAAAATGTCTGAAACTAATCCGGTAATAAAATTACTTTATAAATTTCATATTTATAAAAAAAAAACTCATTTAATTATTTAAAATTCAATATAATGTTATTTAAATATAATTTTAAAAACAGAAAAGGACCACAGAAAAAAGGCGTGGGTCGCATTCATTAGTGTAATATATAACTTTTATGTTTAAACGTTTTTCTTCTACTACAATAAATGTAGCTATGTAATCCTAGTTAGGGCTGTGCATTTGAATCTGATATCCGAGAATTCAAACCGATTCACTCTATTTGAATTTTAGGAGTTTGGATTTTAGATTTCGAATATTTGGATCGAATTCGAATTGGTCTAATTTTAATCCTATCCGATACGTCATGTGAATTATATGGACATGTGTAAATATTAGACTTATATTTTAGGATTATGTCTTCTCATTTCATTCGCCTCTCTTTAAAATCTTATTTTCTTAGTTTATATCGAATTCTCACTTTCTCTAACCTTTTTTCGGATTGCTCTGTCCGCTTCTCTTAAATCTTACCTTTGTGTCTCTCATTCTCAGTCTCTCCTTCATATTGACAGACAATGACGTCTCTCCCTTATTAGATATTTGTTTGGATTCAGTTTACTTTGTTTTGCTATGAAACTTTTGTTTTTGTATTGCTATGAAAGGCATTTGTTGTTGTTCAATTTAATAGAATGGTGAATAGCAACAACCTTAAAAATTGCATTATCCGATTAGATTGTTAGTAGCCTTAATAAGGGGTACAATCCGATCCGAAAATCTAAAATATTAATCTGATTCAAACTTTAAAATCCGATCCGATCTAATTTAATTTGGATGGGATTCAGATTGCATTTTAAAAATCCGAAATCCAAATTTACAATCTGAAATGTGCTAAATCCGATCCGATCTGATCAATGCACAACCCTAATCCTAGCATGAACTAATCCTACAATAAATAAATATGATGTTTGGTTGTATGGGTAAAATCGCTACATAACTAATATTGTGTTTTAATGGGCGTATAAAAATTAATCTTCATAACCAATATTTACAACACACATTTATTACTCAATTATAGTAAAGTAATATTTTTTTTTTAATTTCTAACTACTACAATTAAATTGCATAACTTTAAGTAAACACCGATGACATTTTTGTATGCACGAATAATCTTGTTGATGTTAAGATTCGCACAAATAGAATGGACAGATGCCTTACACCTTCAATCTCGCTTAGTTTAATCAATGATTCATATATGTGGTTGTATACGGTGAAAATCGAGTTTTTCCTATATATGACTAATTAAGACTGGAACATGATAGGCCAAGGTTCAACCTCGTGTTAAACCAAATCATGACGCAAAGTTAGATTGCCGAACTCGTGACCCAGAGACCGATCAAGATCGAGATCAGTCAAGATCGAGATCGACCAAGATCGAGACCGAATAATATAGAGATCGAGCGAGACCGAGGGAAGCTTACTGAGCCAAATAATGAAAATCCGAAATATCCGCACTCGAGCGACACGGCGAAAATCCCGGTACGTATCAAGAAGATGCCGATTAATTAGCCAATCATGAGATTTCTTACAGTATTTAGAATTGTGTCAAGAGTAGGATTCCCCTACTATATAAAGGGGGTCTGATCATTTGTAAGACACAACACATTTATGCAATACAAAGCAATATACTGCTTTTTTCTAGCTTTCATTATCTTGTTACTCTGTTCTTATATCAGTTGAATCTTCACTTGGTTCGAGGGTGATCAAACTCGAGGGCCAAGGCTATTAGATTCGTTTGGTTTGCAATTATTTCTTTTACAGTCAATTTTAATATTAATATATATATTTTTTCTTAATTTGTGCCAAGTTATATCACGTATCCTTAAAACCACGTATAAATTCAATTGTTAAAGGGTAAATAGTTTGACGCCCACCATGGAACCAAGTATAATAGTGATTGTATGGTACTAACCTTCGTAACACACACCATTTTACACTTGTTCTTGTGAGTATCTTTCATTCCAGGATCAACATGTCGAACTCTTAGGCAGCAAACGTACACGTGGACAACAACTTCGGCCATCATGAAGAAAATGACAACATAGCACCAGGGAATGACGTACCTCCAGTTGGCCTCGATAGAGTTCCAGCTGTAGATTCGATCGACGTCAGCTCCCATATAGCCGTTCAGAGCATCCGCAGGGATGTTCGATCGGTCGCTCAGAGCACACATGGTGGCGAAGAAAGTGGAATCAACCTTCGGGTGATCTTCGAGATGTTACAGGCTCAACAAGACGCAATAGCACAACTCCAAAACCAGAACGATGCACCAAGCAGGATCGAGCTCGAGCCATCCTAGGAAGTTGTTCACAGGGTCGAATCAGTGTCAAGGAAATCGAACGAAATTGAATTAGGGAACGATCCTGCGATCATGAAGATGCTCGAGGAACTAATGAAGCAAGTTGAATCGGGGGAAAAGAAGATCGAAGCAAACGACAAGAAGGTGGAAACCTATAATTCCAGGGTTGATCAAATCTCGGAGGCACCACCGATATTGATAGGTTTGGATTTCAAAAAGTTCGTAAAAAAGCCCTCCCCCCTAGCGCAGCTCCCAAACCCATCCCCAAGAAGTTCCGCATGCCCGAGATTCCTATGTATAATGGAACGACCGACCCCAACGAGCATGTCACCTCTTACACATGTGCAATTAAAGGGAATGATCTGGAGGACGGCGAGATAAATTTGTGTTACTAAGGAAATTCGGGGAGACCCTATCAAAGGGAGTGATGATATGGTACCATAATTTGCCACCTAACTCTATTGATTCTTTTGCCATATTTGCAGATTCTTTTGTAAAAGTGCATGCCGGAGCCATAAAGGTCGAGACCAGGAAGTCTGACCTCTTCAAGGTAAAATAGAAAGATAACGAGATGCTCAAAGAGTTTGTGTCTCGGTTCCAAATGGAACAAATGGATCTACCAACGGTCACTGATGATTGGGCCGTTCAAGCTTTCACTAAAGGACTAAATGTACGAAGCTCAGTGGCTTCCCATCAGTTGAAGCAGAACTTGATTGAATACCTGACTGTTAGCTGGGCCGATTTACATAATCGGTATCAATCAAATATTAGAGTTGAAGACGAACAACTGGGGGTATATATATCGACTTTTAGTTTATTTTTGAAGGCATCATAAGGAAATTAACAATTTTCCTTTTTAAATGAAAGCATGGAAATAGTTGAATAAAATCTACTATTTGAAATAAAAAAATGCTTAGCCGCATTTTAAAGATCCAAAGTAAATTCTCTAACTTATGATTTATGTAGTAGGTCGGAGAGAATCTTTGAAAAATCTTGGTTTAGAAATCCAAGCAATTGGTCTTATAAGTCTATTTCATTGAGATTTGATAGGCTGGGCTTCGTCAAGAAGATCTTTAAATTAATTCTAGATGTTTGCTCTGAGTAGACCTAATTGACAACTACGAGGGGTCGATTAGCAGGAGGTATAAAAATAGTGTTGAATAGAGTATATAATTAATATCGGTACTAATAATATTAGGAATAGTTATATATATATATATATATATATATATATATTGATTATGCTAGAATTATTTCTTATGTATAGTTTGGTTTGATGTTTTAAAACATTACATAATTTCTAAAAAAAAATTGATTGTTTACAAAACTATCTTCCATATTCTCTAACTATGTACACTATTTTTATTGCAACGGTGGTCCACATTTTTTACTCTCCCTAAAACCAATTTTTTTTATATGGAACACAATTAAAGAGAAACTAATTGAAATATTAAAGATAAAAAGAGAAATTTTTTTAATTGTTATGACATATAATACAAAATATCAATTATGAAAAAAGGTCATATTTTAACAAACAAAGAAAACTTCAATTTATACTTTGAATAAATTCATAATCAAAATTAGTATTAAATATGATATTATTTTGGTTATAGTAGAATGTTGAAGGGGAAACTTTAATAAAAATAAATCAAAATATAAAATCAAATAGGGCGAAAAGTATTTGGAATAATTTTTGAGGGATTTGAGGGACAATTATGTCTTTAATCATGTTTATGCAATTATTAAATATTCTTGCATTGCTAATACTATGATTTGCTATGTATTAGTTATATCAAACAAGGGATTAATAATGCGCAAAGCTAAGGATTAATAATGCGCAAAGCTAATGCTTGCATTATATTTTCTAATACCTCCTACCAAAGGACCCCTAAGTATTGTGACGTTACGGTATTACCACAACGCTAAAAAGTTATACGCACTAGATGTTTACACCAAAACGTATTAGTTTACAATAATTAAGTAATAAATTAAAATTAAAATATATATTAATTAACTATAGTTTAATAATACTCATGTTCGTAAAATATATCTATGTATTTATTGAATTAATGTAAACATCCGTGTAGATAAAGTTTCACCTAACAATAGCTCTCGCTTTTGGAACTTTTTTAAGCTTGTGAGGATGTAACGACCCGGACAGTCGTTTTGAGTATTTTTAGCCCCCATCCTTTATTTATTTCCTCCTCTATGTTATATTGTGGTTATATAACTTGCTGGGATGTTTGGTTTTGATTTCGGGTGAGTTTCAGAGTGAAATAGGACATATAGTCCCTAAGTTGGAGTCTTAAGTTGATAGAGTTGACCATAGTTTGACTTTTATGTAGACGACTCTGGAATGGAGTTTTTATAGCTCCATATGGTGATTTGGGAGTTAGGAGCGTGTTCAAATATCGATTTGGAGTTCCATAGGTCATTTCAGTGTGGATTGGCGAAAGTTAGAAAACTTAAGGTTGGAGAGTTTGTCGGGGAGTTTACTTTATTGATATCAGGATCGGATTTCGATTTCGGAAGTTGGAATAGGTCTGTAATATCATTTATGACTTGTGTGCAAAATTTGAAGTCAATCAGAGTTGTTTTGTTATGAATCGACATTAGTTTTGAAATTCAGAAGTTCATAAGTTCATTAGGCTTGAATCGATGTGTGATTCGTGGTTGTAGTGTTGTTTGATGTGATTTGATACTTCGAGCGAGTTCGTATGATATTTCAGGACTTGTTGGTATATTTGGTTGAGGTCCCGGGGGCCTCGGGTGTGATTTGGTCCATGTTCGGCGCATTTCGGAACATGAAGACTGCTAATTTTGCTGGTGCTGGTTTCCTTGTATGCGTTTGCGAGAGAGGTCTCGCTTTCGCGAAGCATATTTTGGGCAAGTGAGGATTTGCTCTTTGCGTTTGGGAAAAAAGCAACGCGTTCGCGAAGGTCTGGGGAAATTGTGCATCGAGATCGCGATGAGGAGCTCACGTTTGCGTAGAAGGTAGAAGTAGGCTTGGGCACCAGGACCTAAGCCTTCGCCTTCGCGGTTAGGGGGACGTATTCACGTAGGCAAAGCTCTGCGAAGCATCGCGTTCGCAAGGGAGACTCTGCGTTCGCGTAAGAGGATTTATGAGCAGTTGAGTTTCTTATATTTTATAACTCTAACCCTCATTTCTTATATTTTATATTCTGCCCAGATGTCTTCCTTCGCGAACTCGGAAAGTGCCTCGCGTTTGCGAAGCACAAAACTCAACTGACCAGAAATCCTCTTACGCGAATGCAGAGTCTCCCTTGAGAACGCGATGCTTCGTAGAGCTTTACCTACGTGAATGTGTCTCCTTAATCGCAAACCCAAAGGCTTAGGGACTGGTGCCCAAGCCTGCCTCTACCTTCTACGCAAACGCGAGCTCCTCATCGCGATCTCGATGCACAATTTCCCTAGACCTTCTGAACGTGTTGCTCTCTTTGCGAACGCGAAGAACAAATCCTCACTTGCCCAAAATACTCTTCGCGAATGCGAGACCTCTCTCGCGAACGCGTACAAGGAAACTGGTACCAACGAAAATCATCAGTCTTCACGTTTCGAAATGCGCCGAACATGGACCAAATCACACCCTAGGCCCCCAGGACCTCAATCAAACATACTAACAAGTCCTAAAACACGATAAAAATTTAGTCCAGGCCTCAAATCACATCAAATAAAGCAAAAACACGAATTGCGCCTCAATTCAAGCCTAATGAAAACTAGAAAATTCAAACTTTTACAATCGATGCCGAAACCTATCAAGTCAAGTTCGATTGACCTCAAATTTTTGTGCACAAGTCACAAAAGACACAACGGACCTAATCTAACTCCCAGAACCAAAATTTGAGCCCGGTAACAACAAAGTCAACTCTTGGCTGAACTTCTTAATTTCCCAAACTTCTAATTTTCTAACTTTCTCCATATCAAGCGTAAATAAACTACGGACATCCAAATCACTATCCGGACACACTCCTTAGTAAAAAATCACCATATGTAGCTATCAGAACCATTGAAACTCCATCCTAGAGTTGTTTACACATAAGTCAACATCCGGTCCACCTTTTGAACTTAAGCTTCTAACCTTGAGACTAAGTGTCTCAACTCATGCGAAACATCCCCGGAACCAAACCAACTACCACGACAAGTCACATAATGACAAATAAGTAGTAAATGGGGAGACGGGGCTACAACACTCAAAACGACTGGCCGGGTTGTTACATCCTCCCCATCTTAAATAAATCTTCATCCTCGAACGGGTCTAGAAACATATATGGAGACTCAAATATGCATGGATATCATCTATCACCCAGTCTCCCAAGTAGCATCCTTAACTGGCTGACCTCTCCACTGCATCTTCACTGAATCTATATCTTTTGACCTCAACTTTCAAACCTATCGATCCAAAATGGCCACATGCTCCACATCATAAGTCAAATCACCATCCAACTGAACCGTGTTGAAATCCAATACATGAGATGGATCGCCGACTTACTTCCGGAGCATAGAAACACAAAATACCAGATGAACACTCGATAGACTAGGTGGCAAGGCAAGCTAAGCCACCTCTCTAATCATATAAATCACAAAAAACGTACCAATATACCAAGGGCTTAACTTCCCTTATTTCTGAACCTCATAACATCCTTCATGGGTGAAACCTTGAGCAGTACCTTCTCCCCCACCATGTAATCAACATCGCGAACCTTCCGATCAACATAACTCCTCTTCCTAGAATGTGCTGTGCGAAGCCGATCCTGAATCATTTTAGCCTTTTCCAAAGCATCGTTAACCAAGTTAGTAGCCAACATCCTAGCCTCACCCGACTCAAACCATCCTACCGGGGACCGGCACCGTCTCCCATACAAAGCCTCATACAGAGCCATCTGAATGCTCGATTGGTAGCTGTTGTTATAGGCAAACTCTGCGAGCGACAGAAACTGATCCCAAGAACCCTGAAATCTATGACACAAGCGCGTAGCATATCCTCCTATATCTGAATAGTGCGCTCAGACAACCCATCCGTCTGAGGGTGAAATGTTTTACTCAGCTCAACCTGTGTACCGAACTGTCGCTGCACAACTATCCAAAACCATGATGTCAATAGCGTGCCCTTATCTAAAATTATGGACACTAGCACACCGTGAAGGCAAAAAATATCGCGGATGTAGATCTCAGCCAACTGCTCCGAAGAATAAGTAGTCCCAACTGGAATGAAGTGCACGGACTTGGTCAAGCGATCCAAAATCACCCAAATAGCATCAAACTTCCCCGAAGTCCATGGCAGACTAACTGCAAAATCCATGGTGATACGCTCTCATTTCCATTACGGAATATCAAGCTTCTAAAACAATCCACCGTTATATGATGCTCATACTTCACCTGCTGACAATTTAGTCACCGAGCTACCAACCCCACTATATCCCTCTTCATCCACCTCCACCAATAATACTGCCTCAAGTCCTGGTACATCTTCTCTGCACTCGGATGGATAGAACACCGTGAACGGTAGGCCTCCTCAAGGATCAACTCATGTAGCCCATCAACATTAGGCACACAAATCCGACCATGCATCCTCAAGACCCAATCATCCCCAATGGTAGCATCCTTGGCATCACCGTGCTGAACTGTGTCCTTAAGGACAAGAAAATAGGGATCATCATACTGACGCTCTCTGATGCAATCATATAAGGAAGACCAATAAACTACACAAGATAGAGCCCCACTAGGATCCGAAACATCTAATCTCACGAACTGGTTGGCCAAGGCCTGAACATTAACCCCAAGAAATATCTCACCAATAGGAATAAATGCAAGGCTATCCATACTCACCACCTTTCTACTCAAGGCATCGGCCACCATATTGGCCTTCCCGGGGTGATACAAAATTGTAATATCATAGTTCTTTAGTAACTCGAACCATCTCCGCTGCCTCAAATTCAAATCCTTCTATTTGAACAGGTGCTGGAGACTTTGATGATTCGTAAGTACCTCACAAGACACACCATATAGATAATGCCTCCAAATCTTTAGTGCATGAACCATGACTGCCAACTCCAAATCATGAACAGGGTAGTTCTTCTCATTAGGCTTCAACTGACGCGAAGCATAAGCAATTACTCTACCCTCGTGCATCAAGTCACACCTTATACCAATTCGAGAAGCATCACAATACACTGTATAAGAGCAAGAAGGTGAAGGCAAAAATACAACTGGAGCTGTGGTCAAGGCATTGTTGAGTTTCTGAGAGCTCTCCTCACACCCATACGACCACTTAAAAGGAGCACCCTTCTGGGTAAATTTGGTCAAAGGCACTGTAATAGATGAGAAACCCTCCACGAAGCGACGATAATAACCGTCCAAGCCGAGAAAGCTCTGAATCTCAATAGCTGAGGATGATCTAGGCCAACTCTGAACTGCCTCTATCTTATATGGATCCACCTTAATCCCCTCATCGGACAGCACGTACCCTAAGAACTCCACCTAACTAAGCCAAAACTCACACTTGGAGAACTTGGCATATAACGTCTCCTTCCTCAGCCGCTTAGTACAATCCTCAAATGATGGACATGGTCCACCTTGCTATGGAGTACACCAGGATGTCATCAATGAATACTATGATAAAAGAGTCAAGATAAGGCTGAAATACACTGTTCATCAGATGCATAAATGTTGCTGGGGCGTTGGTCAGTCCATAAAGACATCACAAGGAACTCATAGTGACCATAACAGATCCTAAATGCAGTCTTTAGAATATATGAGTCCTGAATATTCAACTGGTGATACCCAGATCAATCTTAGAGAACAACCTCGCTCCATGAAGCTGGTCAAATAGATCATAAATACGCAGCAAAGGATATTCATTCTTGATTGTAACTTTGTTCAACTGCCTATTATCGACGCACATCTGTATAGTACCATCATTATTTTTCACAAACAGAACTGGTGCACCCTAAGGCGACACATAGGCCTAATATACCCCTTATGAAGAAGTTCCTGAAGCTGCTCTTTCAATTCTTTCAACTCAGCTACTGCCATACGATACAAAGGAATATAAATGGACTGAGTGTCCGCCACTAAATCAATACAAAAATCAATATCCCTGTGGATGGCATGCTCGACATGTCTACAGGAAACACGTCCGAAAAGTCTCATACCACTAGAGCAGAATCAATAGTAGGGGTATCAACACCAACATCCCTCACAAAGGACAAATATGACAGACACCCTTTCCCAACCATCCGCTGGGCCTTCAAATAAAAATCACCATGCTAGGAACATAATCTAGAGAACCTCTCCACTCGATCCTTGGAAAACCTGGTATAGCCAATGTCATGGTCTTGACGTGACAATGCAGAATAGCATGACACGGAGACAACCAATCCATACCCAAAATCACGTCGAAATCGACCATACTAACCAATAAGATATAAAATCTAGTCTGAAATCCCCCAATAGTCACTACATACGACTGATATACACAGTCCACAGTAATAGTATCGCCTACTGGCGTAGATACATGAACTGATAAAGCTAAAGACTCACAGGGCATATATAGATAACGAGCAAAATATGATGATACATACCGATAAGTGGAACCAGGGTCAAATAATACAGAAGTATCCATGTGACATTGTGTCTGAAGCAACAACATTTGGCCTAGCCAAAATAGCAAAGAATCGATCTTGTCCGTGATCGTCCTCCTCCTCTAGGGCGACCCCTAGTTTCCTGAGCCCCACCTCGAGCTGGCTGGGCGGGTGGTGAAGTAACTAGTGCTGAAGTCGTGGTCTGACTCCTCTGCTAAACTGGACCTCCCGTAAGGCGAGGAAAAAACTTCTCCACATGACCCAAATCTCCACACTCAAAACATCCCCTCTCGAGAAATGGTGTCTCAAGTACTGAGGTAGACCCCGAGAACAAGAATAAATGCCAGAAGAACTTGGCACCGATGAACCCTGAACTGAAGGTGCACGAGATGAACTCTGAGCTGGGAGTGTACGGAGTGATGAATGACCCATCCGAGCACTGTATGATCCATGGCTAGATAATGCGCCACGATGAATTGGACGATCCATCTGAGCGGGCCTATAAGGATGACTCGATACACTCTCCCGAGTCATAACAAAACGCACTTGATAGTGGATGAAATCAATGGACCTCCTAATCCTCTCCTTATTAGTGGAAACCAACCAAACTGCGTGACGAGCCAACTCTAAAAATATCATATCATAATGGGTCATAGACATGACCTCCTGATGTATCTGCTCGAACTTCCTGCGCAGCTGCTCCTTGCGGGTCTGTGGCACAAACTTCTCAAAGAAGAGAATGGAGAACTCATGCCATGAAAGTGGTGCAGCACCCACTGGCTTTCCCCTATCATAGGCCTCCCACCATCTTAAAGCTGCCCTAGTCAACTGAAAAGTAGTAAATGAGACCCTACTGATCTACAGAATACCCACCGTGAGAAGAATCTGATGGCACCTATCCAAGAAGTCCTGAGCATCCTTTGACTCGGCCCCTCTGAATGATGGAGGTTGGAGTCTCCTAAATCTCTCTAGTCTTTTTTACTCATCATCACTCATAACAGGACACACCCGAGCCTGAGAAACTATAATCGGTTGGGCTGGTAGTACCCATGGTGTCTAAAATACCTGTATCACCTTCTCTGGAGTGCGGGCCGCTGGAGTTTGAGCACCTCCCCCTGCTTGATAAGTGGCTGGTGTGATCTGAACAAAACCGCATGAGCAAAGCTAGTGCAAACCGTCAATATTTGGGTCAAAGTCTCCTAAAGGCCTGGAATCACAATAGGCACAGCTAGTGCCTGAGTTGGCTCAACCACATCTGGAACCTGCTCCTGAGCTGGAGAAACTGGTGGATTTGCAAGTGCTGCTCTAGCTGTTGTATGAGCTGCACCTCGGCCCCTACCACAAACCTGGCCTCTCGTGGCCTTAGGTGGTATTGGTGGCTGTCCATTCGATCCGATAGCACGTGTCCTCGCCATCTGTGAGAGAATAGGATAACAAAAATTTAGTTCTGGGAATCAACAAATTCGCACGATAAAAATACAAGAATGTGAAGATTTCCTAGAGATCTCTTTGAGATTGTAGCAGTGCCCGTGCCCCAGTAGCAGCCAGTCATGGTAAAGTCCATGCGAGTCGTCATGTTCATTGAACACTTCCATCTCCCAATGATACTTAGGCCACTCCTAGGTCTCAGATTTTCCATTATGCACCGCCACTGTCTAGTGCACCTCTTGTACGGGGTGCTTATAGTGGTCAGCCCAACCGATTAGGCCCGAGCCAGTTCCAGCAGCCACGTCCTACAAGAGCTTATTTTGAGTATGGTGAAACTCATCATATAGTGAGGGACTACCCTAGACTCAGGAGTGGTGCCCCTCCACAGACTACTTAGGCCTCACATGTTCCACTGGGTCCTCAGGCTTCTCCGACTGTGTTATCGCACTAGTTGCCACTCAACCTGCACAAACAACTAGATGTGGAGGTCGGGCGGGTAGAGGTTACCTTAGAGGGGGAGGCCATGCTAGTTGTTATGATTTTCCTAATAGGATGGAGGCGGTTTCATCCAACTCAGTTATCACAGGTATTATTCCGGTTTTTCAGAGAGATGCATCGGTCTTATTTGATCTAGGATGCACTTATTCCTATGTATGATCTTACTTTGCTCCGTATTTGGGTATATCCCGTGCTTCTTTGAGTTCTACTACCTATGACCAGGTTGATCCAGAAGGGTGCTCCATTCAGGTGGACCGAGGAGTGTGAGGAGAGCTTCTATAAGCTGAAGACTCCTTTGACTACAGCCCCAGTATTAGTATTGCGTATGGGTTCGGGGACTTATAATATGTATTGTGATGCATCACATATTGGGCTCGGCGTAATGTAGATGCAAGACGGTAGGGTGATTTCCTACGCGTCCAAACGATTAAAGGTGCATGAGAAGAATTATCTTATCCACGACCTTGAGTTAGCATCTATTGTTCATGCCTTGAAGATTTGGCGGCACTATTTGTTTGGTGTCCCTTATGAGGTATATAACGACCACCAGAGCCTACATCATCTGTTTAAATAGAAGAATCATAACTTGCAGTAGTGCAGATGGATATAGTTGCTTAAGGACTATGATGTCACCATTCTATGTCATCCCGAGAAGGCCAATGTGGTGGTCGATGCCTTGAGTCAAAAGGCGGAGAGCATGGACAGTTTAGCATATCTACCGGCAGCAGAGAGGCCATTAGCATTGGATGTTCAGTCCTTGGATAACCAGTTTGTTATATTGGATATTTCGAAGCTAAGTTGAATTTTAGCTTGTGTGGTTTATCGGTCTTTCCTATACGATCGTATCAGAGAGATTCAGTATGACAACCCATATTTTCTTGAACTCAAGGACACGGTTCAGCATGGCGACATCAAGAAGGTCACTATTGGGGATGACGGTGTTACGGATGCAGGGCAAGCTATGTGCTCAATGTAGATGGTTTGTGTGAGCTGATTATTCAGGAAGCCCACATTTTTGCAGTACTCCATTCATCTGGGTACCGCCAAGATGTATCAGGACTTGAGGTAGCACTATTGGTGTATGAGAATGATGAAAGACATAATGGAGTATGTAGCTCGGTGCCTAAATTGTCAGCAGGTGAGGTATGAGCATCAGTAGCCTGGTGGATTGCTTTAGAGGCTAGAGATTCCCGAAAGGAAATGGAGCGGGTTACTATGGATTTTTTAGTCGGACTCCCACAGACTCAGAGGAAGTTCAATGCAGTAGGGGTGATTGTGGATAGGTTGACCAAGTCGGCTCATTTTATCCTAGTGGTGACTGCCTATTCTTCAATGCAGCTGGCGTAAGTTTATACTCGCAAGATTGTCCGACTTCATGGTGTGTCGATATATCCATCATCTCTGAATGGGGTACGCAGTTTACGTCGTAAGTTTAGAGGACCTACATTGTGAGTTGGGCACGCGGATTGAGTTGAGCACAAAATTCCACCCCCAGACGAATAAAGAGTCCAAGCAAACTATTCAAATACTGGAGTATATCCTTCGTGCATGTGTGATACATTTTGGGGGTTCTTGGGATTGGTTCTTACCGCTTGCAGAGTTTTACTACAACAACAGTTACCAATCGAGCATTCAGATGGCTCCGTATGAGGCCTTGTATATGAGAGGGTGTAGGTCTCCGGTGGGTTGGTTTGAGCTGGGTGAATCCAGGCTATTGGATACAGACTTAGTTCAAGATGCTTTGGAAAAGGTTAAATTTATTCATGGTCGACTTTGTACAGCCCAATCTAGACAGAAGAGTTATGCGGATCGGAAGGTTCACGACGTTGCATTCATGGTTGGGGAGTGGGTCTTGCTCCGGGTTTCGCCCATGAATTATGTTATGAGGTTCGGGAAGAAGGTCAAGTTTAGCCTTAGGTGTATTAGACCTTTTGAGATTCTCGTGAGGATTAGAGAGGTGGCCTACAATCTTGCACTACCACCTAGTTTAGCTGCAGTTCATCAAGTATTCCATGTTTCTATGCTCCGGAAGTATCACGGTGATTCGTATAATTTGTTAGACTTCAACTTAGTCCAGTTGGACAAGGATTTTTCTAATATTGAGGAGTCGGTGGCCATTTTGGACAGGCAGGTCCGAAAGTTGAGGCCGAAGAACATTGCTTCAGTGGAGAGTTTAACCTATCGATGAGGCGACTTGGGAGACCGAGCATGATATGTGTAGCCGTTATCCTCAAAGTTTCACCACTTCAGGTATGTCTCTATACTCGTTCGAGCACGAACGTTTGTTTTAAGAGGGGGAAGATGTAACGACCCGGCTGGTCGCTTGGAGTATATTCACCCCCGATCCCCTATTTCTTGCCTCCTCTATGTTGTATTGTGGTTATGTGACTTTCTGGGGTGTTTGGTTTGGTTTCAGGTGAGTTTCAGAGTGAAATGTGACACATAGTCCCTAAGTTGGAGTCTAAAGTTGATAGAGTTGACCATAGTTTTACTTTTGTGTAGACAACTTCGGAATAGAGTTTTGACAGTTCAAATCGCTCCGTATGGTTATTTTGGAATTAGTAACATGTCCGGAAGTTGGTTTGGAGGTACGTAGGTCATTTCAGAGTGAATTGGCGAAAGTTAGAAAATTAAAGGTGTGGAAGGTTAGAGAGTTTGACCATGAGTTGACTTTATTGATATCGGGGTCGGATTTCGATTCAGAAGTTGGAGTAGGTATGTCATGTCATTTATGACTTGTGTGCAAAATTTAAAGTCAATCGGAGTTGTTTTGTTATGAATCGACATTAGTTTTGAAATTCAGAGTTGTTGTGTTGTGATAATTGTGATGTGTGGAAGCCGTGTACGCAAGGTGACGAGTGTGTACACTGGCTAAAAGTGAAAATTTACCTATTTTTGCTATGTATATTCTTTTCATGCCTTAGTTGAGTTATCTTAACATGTTATATTAATCATCATTAGTCTATTTTCACATGTTCTACTTGTCTTCTTATTTGCTAAATGGTTTACATGTTTAGTTTAATTTCTTGTTTTCTTTATTCCATATTAATTATTTAACCGTTGAACTCTTTGCTTGAAGTTGTTATTCTTGGAATATCTTGTTGCTGAAATTTGTATTGAGTTATAAAGGACGTGATTCGCATTGAGGAAAAGTGTTAAGTTGTGAAATTCTATTCTTGTAGAGTTATTCACTACCAGTTACTATTGTTGATACTCTTGTGTACATTGTGGTTGAGCCATAGGCTATCTATTTTGAAAACACTGTTATTGTTAGCTTCTTTGATAAGTTGTGATATTGGGCACTTGAGGTGCGATTTGTGATATGTTGTGATATTGATACACATGCAGTGGTATAAGGTTTTGGGTTTGAAACGCATGCAATGAGATAAGGTGGGCTTGATATGTGTGGTTAGTAGGAGAACTACTAGAAGCCACGCGTGTGATAAGGTGGGCTAAAACGTGGGAAGATATTTTTGGAAAGTGATTTTTAAAATTAAATGCAAGGCTCCCGCGGTTATATAGGGAAAATTGTGAATTGATTTGTGATTTAAGACTATGAGGTGGTACCTCGGTAGTGAATCTTGCCGATACTTTCTATTCTTCACTTGTGTTTCTGTTGTTTTGTTCCATGTCATAGTATCCCTTGTTTTCTTATGTGAAGTATTATTTGCCTTAGTTTAGTGTATCTATTCTCGGTGTACTTCTTTATTTGTCTCATTTCTATTGCTATTATTATCTCACTGTTACACACTTGTTCAGTTTCTTATTTATTCCAGTACGGCCTTGACCTGAACTCGTCACTACTCTACCGAGGTTAGGCTTAGAACTTATTGGGTACCATTGTGGTGTACTCATACTACGCTTCTACACATCTTTATGTGCATATCCAGGTACCTCCTACCAGTCTAGGCACTAGCAAAAGCTCAGTTTTGGAGACTTCAAGGTATACCTTCCGACGTCTGCGGTATGGACTTTTGGGTTGAACAGTGCGCTAGGGAGTTGAAGGAAAATGTTTGGCAGAAAAGGGTATTTTTGCAGCCCATTATGCGGCCGCAAAGTGAGGCATTCCTTTGAGCCATTTTTGGATGTCATTTTACGGCCCATTATGCGACTGCATAACGATTTCGCGGGCCACACACTGATCGCAGAACCAGCTTAGAAATTTTGGGGAGGGAGGTTCTTCGGCGCATTATGCGATCGCAGAACAGGTCTGCGGAACGCATAACATCCGTAGAGTGGGGCAGGCCATCCCAGTTCCAAAGGGCCATTTCACGGACCGCAGAAGCATTATGCGCTCGCATATGTGACCATAGATCCTGTTCCGGAGCTTCATTTTTAGTTTTTATAACCCGACCCTACTTCGATTAAATGGACAATAGACCATTCTTGAGCTAAAACTTGATATTTTGAGAGTGAGAGAGTGCCGTAGAGTGGGAGTGTGATCTTCAACAAATTGTCCTTCGATTCTTGCTCAATCCTCGAATATTAACAAGGAAAAACTCATTAGGTCTTTATCCTAGAGGTAAGATTCTACACCCTAGCCCTTAATTTTGAAATTTAACTAAAAATGGGTAATTAGAAAGACAATTCATGGGTGTGAGAGTTGTTTATTTGCATGCATGTTTTATCAAAGGTGTAGGAAGATTGTGAGCTAAAAATGGTAAAGAATGGGTTGTGGGATGATGGAATCCTCCATCAAAAGGACCTTGAAACCTTAATGCACATCTAGTATTTGATAAAATGCTCAAATGATCTAGAACCATGATCATCTTCCTAATTTTGGTTCAATTTGTTATATTTCTAAAATAGATTGAAGTTGCTAAGAATTCCAGAACATTTTAGAGTTAAAGGACGCTCAATTGAGGTATGGTGGCTAGACACCCTCTTGGAATTGAATCCCACGGTGTTCATGTAAGTTATGTAAGACTCGAGTTGGTCCTTGTGAAATTGGCTATTCCGAATAAACTAGTGTTGAAAGTTATATGTTCAATATGTGTTACAAATGCTTTTATCATTCTATGCTATCATTTGAGAATATGTTCAAAGTATGGGCTGTGTGTTAAGAATGTTACGACTTCAAGTCAAGTTTAAATGAAGGTTATTATTCCTAATTATATGAAAACCCTCTATGTGTCTAAGACCCTTAATTGCTCACATGTGTACTTTAAGTCCTTAGTTGAAAATCCTTGTTGCTGATAATGATGATGATTTTTGAAAATGAAAAGGGTGAGCATGAAATATGAGATATGGACAAGTGCCAAGAATGATATTATAATTATGGTAACTAGAGCCAATAAATTGAAAATATGTGAAAGGAGTATGAAATGAGATGGTTGATAGAAAAGGATGATGTCTCGGGTGAGACGGCCTAGCCGATCGGGTCGTGATCAGACACCATATAAAAGTACGGTGGTATTGTGAATGATGGTATATCGGTACTAAATATTTCCCAACCTACAAACATGTAAATTTACTTGAAAACTTATGTGGTTCTTAACTTTATGTCTTGGTATTATTTAAGGCTTCTATTGATTTCATGTTGGTTCCTCCTTGTATTATTAGTCATTCTATTGAGAGGGTGTTTAGTTATACATACTAGTAATATTCCACATGTACTAACGTCCCTTTTGCCGGGGGCGCTGCATCTTCAATGGATGCAGATGGTTCCATGGCAGGAGGCATTGATCACTAATAGTAGTACACCTTCTTCCCAGCAGACTTGGTGAGCCCCACTTCATTTCAGGGTCATGTATCTTTTGTTCTTTGTGTATGATGTTTGATGTATAACCGGGCTTTGTTGTCGGCACTAACATTTTTGTCACGACCCAAATCGATGGGCCGCGATGGGCACCCAGTACTTTACTCAACTGAGTACCAACGTAACATATCTTTCGTATCATACTATCATAGGTAAATGAGACGGAAAAGCTTTCATGAGATAACTAGAATAAAACATGAGGGAATACTTTTCATAGGACGATCCAACATGTAATACAAACTTATACACATGACATACGGGCATATAAGACCAAAATGATCACTCGTACACTGAACATAAGACGATAAGGCCATGCAATCTTTCATTTACATGACATATGTCTGCAAGCCTCTAAGTATACATAAACGTCATAAGGTCGGGATAGGGCCCCGGCATACCAATCAATACGTGTCCTATGCATACTGACCAAATAGGCAATTCTGGAGAAAATGGAGCACACCAACACCTTCCGCTGAGCTGATAGCTTACTTGGAGAGCTCTCAACCTTCTATCGTGACTTGCTGGCATTAAACGGCGTGAGTACAAATAATGAACCGAGTATGTAAGGAATGAAAATCAGTAAATAATAGACGTGATAGAAACATGGAGTAAAAGACTCAACACGTAAGTCTCAATAACTCTCTAAATCATTAATATTTACAATATCACACATATGCGTATAAATGTCATACCATACTTAGGTATATGCGTTCATAACATAATCAAGCCTCTGAGGGCATCCCATCATATCATCTCGGCTACTGTGGGAAAATCATCAACGTATACCAACTGATCAGGTGGTGGTGGGTATATAATGCCGTAACCTTTTCCCATATCCCATATACATACAAACACACACACACACACACACACACACACACACACATATATATATATATATATGCGTATATAACTTTATCTAGTCATGGATCAATATACATGTATGAATGAATGCAATGCATGAAAAGTACGCCAATAAAATCTCTCAGAACGTCATAAAACCATTACGTCTCTGATTAATATCATGAAATAAACTTTATAAACTTAAGTATTTTTTGAGACCTATGAACAGACGATAGAATAATAAGACATATGGGGAATTAAGAACATAGGAACCTCTAGTATTTCTAGGAATAAAGTCATTTATGGAAGTTGTGCATTTTCTCGTTTTGTTTGTATCCTTTGGAACAGGCCAAAAGAAAGAAGGGATAGCCTTTAACATACCTGAGCGATTCTATTGACAATCCCTCTAACACACGTTAATTGTGAAAAAACACGTAACGACGGATCAAAGTAGGGAAAAATCGGTATGATGTTCTTGAGAAAGATTGTATCATGCTTTCTTAGAATTGCAAATTCCGTTGCTATAACGCAGTATAACTTCGTATGAAATTGCTGAATGAGATTCGTTACTTGTAGATGCATCTCTCTTAATGAAGTAAAGAGATCTTTCAAAGTTGTGAGCTCCATCCGTTACTTGAAGATTAGATATAAGCATTTTAATTTTGTGAATTTAGAGAGGTTCTCTTAACCTTTGGGAGTGGGCCCCACTTAGAATGACTTAGCTACCCAAAAATCTCCCAAAATGCCACCTAATTTCCTAAGCCAAGAGTTACTATTTTGGCTTTAATTTAGACCCCTTGGGCTGCCACATTGTGAGCTTATCAAGTTTATCCAAAATAATTCACCCCTTTCCTTAATTAACTTATTAAACCTCCACTAATTCAATAATTAACCAATTACCCACATAATTAAGAATTATCTCAAATTACTTAAAATACTACTTACTTTTAACATACTTTATACACCTTACTATCATGCTCATGTGGTACCTTGTATGGTACTAGTCCATAAATATCGGTATTATATCTCGGACCGTATATCCCAAATTGACTAATTTCGATGAAACTTATTTTCTTTGATTCACTTACCCTCTCACCTTCATGAATTTACTTATCACCTGTTTTAAATAGCGTAATACTTATAATCCAAAAATATTCTCATTCCCGAACTTCCATCAATTTACTTATGGCATACTTTCACGTATGAAAACATGGGGTGTAACATCATTCCCTCCTTTGGAACATTCGTCCTCGAATGTTGACTGATATACTTATCATTATCATAACCTATAGCTCTTACGAATACCTTAGTATTCTCCTTGCCATCTAGGCTACTGTTCTGTGAATAAACCTAAAGGTTAGGGCATGCCCCCCTTTAGGACTCTTTCTCACATCACGACTTGTGGTCGGAATTCTTTCAATTTCGTAATTATTGCTACCTTCTATCATGCAGTTTGTACGACTTTGTACTTGTACGTGCGCCTATGCAACTCTTCTCTCCTTTTTCCTCTATCTTTTAGCCAATTTCTAGGCCTCACTTTGCGAAAATATGTATAATTATGACAAGTTGTCCCTCTGGGTGCCTATGGATTTACTACATCTAAGTAGGTCACACTATGCCATAACTCTTACTTCAGTTTGTTGTTACTAAAGTCTGCAACCAAACTCCAGGTTATTCTCGTTGCTTATCTCATATATATAAACCTAAGTCCTTTAATGCTTCCCTATTACTGTTCATCTTAAGAATGATGGCCTAATCTCATCTCATGCGTTGTAACTTTTATCCATCCATTGTTGATTCAGCTCAATATTGATCTACAATCTACCACTGATAATTTGAAACGTCTTACGTAATCACTAGGGCTCACGTTGCATCGAGGAACATTTGAAGTGATCTTCCTAATCCAGCTGGGGGCGATACTATACTTACATAACCGTATTTCATAGCATCCCAATGTGATTCACCTCACGTGGGTATTTTAATCCTGTACAATTCATGAAATTCCCCTCTCTTCTTTTCCTTCAAATCATTACTCAATCGAAGGCCAAAACGTCATCCTTTATCCATCACAATTACACCCTTATTCTACTACCAGGGCAGCATTCTATCTCTTCTAAATGCTATTATTCTTAGACTCCTCTAAGTTCATTCAGGATATACTGAACTTTCTATAACTTAGAGAAACCATCAGCTCTCTTGTTTTCATGGGATTAATCCCGAGGAATTATCCATTCTCGTCACTTTCTCACTTTCCCTTTCTTATCCTCACTCTCTTCCTAAAACCTTGTATCTTTAATATACTTTAGCTTGTGACCTACACATATTTGTTTATACTACTCACAACCTTCCATCAACTTGCTTGCACCATATATTTCCTTGTGTTATTCTGGAACATCAAGCGAGACATCACATCATCTCTAACTATCATTTACTCTCTTAGCTAGACCTCTTGATACTTAGAAACCATAGGTTGGAAGATATTCACTGACGATGTCGCTATTATTCATGGATACTGAATCCCAACGCTTTTAGCCTTCTACCTGAAGTATGCACCATTCACAACCTTCTGCACTTGAGTATCTCGTACGTTTTTCACCTTTACCTTACTTACCTTAAAATATCACCTCACATTCTTCTATCTCTTTCATGACCTCTCTTCCACATAAGTATAATTCATATCCACAACTTGAAGCTCTATTATAATACTTGCACCTTCGATACATACACAATCCGGTGAGACCTTCATACTGACTTCTTATGAGGCTGATACTCTTCTAACTGGCTTTATCGTAGAGCCGCTATAGAATATGGCTGTTTTACTATCTCTCTTGTACTTCTGATATTAAAAGTGATTCCACTATATTCTTAATCACGATTTCTATAATTTTTTGGGTCCAAAAATCAGACTCCCGATTTACTTAGTTGATGTAAATTTTTAGTTTCTTTTTCCTTATGATCAGCCTTTATGTAGGCTTAAGCTATCTTCCGATCTGCGGCTCATGGGATTTGTTATTACTTAATCCTTTTATGGACGCTATGAAATATCCATGATACCATCTTCTAATAATTCAATCCTTTTTCTATGACCTGGACTTAATTCTTTCTTTTAATTTATACCGGAGTCTTCTACGGTTGTATGATTGTCAACATATATGCTGCATGGATTATTCTCTGAAATATTGAGTGTATTCATAACGTAACTAAATCTAGATAATCGATCGAATAATTCCTTTCATTCATTCTCAACTTTCTTTAAATGTAAGCAATTACTTTTCCTGGCCGTTTTGCCACTTGTTGCATGAATACTTGGCTTATCTTAGTGCCCACACATATTGGAATTACATACAACCCATATAATCTTGAATATCACCTTTTGATTTTTTCTTCTTCCCGTTCATTAGCCACGATAGGTGCCACTTTCATATGGAGTGTATACAATGTTGTTGTGAGACTGTTGTTACAATACCATTTACTCTTTAGGTCATTGTGATTTGGTTAAATCCTTCTTTCTTATTTCCTCAGCTAGTCTTTCGTTGTAGTACTTATGGAAGACCCTCAGACTCTTATAAAGCTACGAGCTTATTACGTCGTATACCAGATAGAATTTTTCATATCCTTCCTCGCCTATAAATATCCGTAGTTCTTACCTTCATGCCCTTGTTCTTGTAGGGTTGCTTCTGAACTGATATTTTGACTGTCTTCCCAGTGGGACTCTCTTTTATTTTCGTAAAACTCATACGGTACCTTTAACTATCCCAACTCCTATATGAATATTTCTCAAGGATCACGATGTCATATCTACTAGACTGAATTCCCCATGTTGGGGTTCACTATGTTTATCTTGCACGATCTGTTGATTTGTCTGTATCATCTTGTCTAGCCATAACTAGGATCTTCCTGCATCAATTATTAACTACTCGTTGGCCCATTCTCATATCAATATTTTGCGTAATCTTTCTTAGGTTATTTCATTTGTCTTAACTTATATCTCGCACTGGCTCCTTATTTATCAATAACATCTCAGGCAGAAACCCTTACTTCCTCTCCTTGACGTCGTGCTTGCATAATGTTATGGAATCGTAGCGTATCTGTAGGATTTGGATAAGTGCAAGCTCATTCCTTTTTCACTTTTATCGCATTATTCCTTTACCATTCCATAATTACTAGAACCACTTAATTCCGACTTAATGCCACATCACTCCATATTCCCCCCTTTAGGGGAGTATTAAGATTTAGTGCTATGATGATCTACGTATATATGTTTTACCTCTTCATCTTTGGCGTCTTTTCATATCATCGATGACCCTTATTCGCCTTGCGGTAATCCTTTTTTGCCAAGGATAACAAAATTCCTTACTCACAAGGGTGACACTTGGTGTAACTGGCACACATAGTCCCTTAAGCTTGACTTTGCTCACATTTCTTGCTTTAGGGAAGCTTCTTCCTGAATGACCTTTGAAGGGTATTCTTTTGTCCCTAACTTATGTTCTGTTTATCTTGTTCACCAGCCCATACTGACTTTTACTACTCTGGGGTCTAACTTTTCCTTCTGGTGATCACGTTAGAGTCACAAACTTATTTTTGAAATGAGGATATGACTTTATGGCCTATAATCTTTCGTTGTCTCAAGGCCTGTGAGACCTCATCCTTTCCTCCCCTTGACGATAGACTCTGTAATATTGTAATTTTTTTATCTACCGTTGTCATCCATATCTCATATCTTACTCATAATGCTTAATCAACTCTCTTCTTATTTCCCTGCTAATATTTATGTCTATCTCTTTATTCTGAAAACTCCAACAAGACATTCTTTTGCTGTTAGCTCCCCTTATTCCATTCACTGGCTCTTCGGGTTGCCTATCTTTAATTTTTTTTAACACTCTAGTATTCATATCTAGCTGTAATATTCTAGAGTGCACCATCTGAGTTTCTCACAAGGAGATCTATTAGCACATTTGCAATACCCTTCGGAAATGTCAAATAACACAAACAATCCATTCACCATTTTGGTTACTCTAACCCCAGTCGGATTATGATATCCCGTCCTTCTCTTTAAACAATATTTGTTAGATCCCATAGGGCATAACTGAGATGCATGTGGCTAATTGTACATACCTCTGTTACAGTTGAAAGTAACTCAGAATACTTATATTTCTCTGCTTGAATTGTAAATATTGTTAATCTTCATTAACTAGGTACCTCGTACCCTTCTTCACCTTGTTTCTTTTACTTGCTGAAACTTGTGTCTACCTTCGATTCTCTTATTCCTTTTTACCATAAGAGTGGATATATATTATTTCGTTGGGGATCCTTATCAAGAATCTTACACTTCTTAGTATACACATGATCTGATAAATACCTCATATTTATCCATCATAAGCATGATGCAAAAATCGAGTTCCTCTGACTCCACTTTTTTAGAGCTATATCTCTTACCAACCGTCTTTCTGGATATAAGTATCGTCTTAAATAAAATAGTATTTAGGAGTTTGAATTCTTACAACTGAGCTCTATCACACGATCTAGCGTAAGAAGAAAGAGTGATAGTCCTAAATGCCCTGTAGCCTCCTGCTTATAAGTGTGATGCACAACATACCCATAAATAAGACTCTACTAGACACGACTTGTAGACTTCCTAGCACAAAACTGCTTTGATACAACGTTTTTCATGACCTGAACCGATGGGCTGCGACGGACACCTGGTACCTTACTCAACTGAGTACCAACGTAACATATCTTTCGTATCATACTATCATAGGTAGATGAAACGGAAAGGTTAATGTGAGATAACTAGAATAAAACATGAGGGGATACTCGAAATTGGATGACCCATGATATACCGACTTACACATATGACGTATGGGCCTATAAGCCGGCATGATCCTTTATATACTAAAAACATAGTCCAATAAAGTCGTACAATCTTTCATTTACATGATATATTTCTACAAGCATCTATGAGTACATAAAAGTCATAGGGCCAAGACAGGGCCCCGACATACCAATCAACATGTGTCCTATGCATGCTGACCAAATAGGAAACTCCGGAGCAAATGGAGTGCATCAAGACCTTCCGCTGAGCTGATAACTTACTTGGAGGGCTCTCAACCTTTCTATCGGGACCTGAAGGCATGAAACATAACGTCCCCAGGAAAAGGGACGTCAGTACAAATAATGTACCGAGTATGTAAGAAATGAAAATCAGTAAATAATAGACGTGAGAGAAACATGGAGTAAAGGACTCAACATATAAGTCTGAATAACTATGTGAATCATTAATATTTAAAATGTCATGCATATGCATATAAATGTCATACCATACTTAGTTATGCGTTCATAACATCATCAAGCCTCTAAGGGCATCCCATCATATCATCTCGGTCACTGTGGGCAAATCATAAATGTATACCAGCTGATCAGGTGGTGGTGTGTATATAACGCCGTAACCTTTTTCCATATTCCATACACACACACACACACACACATATATATATATACATACACGTATATAAGGCCATCTGGTCATGGGTCAATGTACATGTATAAATGAATGAAATGCATGAGAACTACGTCAATAAAATACCTAGGAAGATCATAAGACCATTATGCCTCTAATTAATAGCATGAAACAAACTTTACTAACTTACGTATTTTCGGAGACCCATGAACAGACGATAGAATAATAAGACATATGGGGAATCAAGAACATAGGAACCTCTAGTATTTCTATGAATAGAGTATTTATGAAAGTTATGCATTTGCTCGTTTCGTTTGTATCATATGTATCATGCCAAAAGAAAGAAGGGATATACTTAACATACATGAGCCGATTCTCTTGACAATCCCTCTAACACACGTCAATTGCGACAAAACACGTAATGACAGATCGAAATAGGAAAAAATACGTATGATGTTCTTGAGAAGATTGTACAATGCTTTCTTAGAATTGCAAATCCCGTTACTATTTCGCAGTACAACTTCGTATGAAATTGCTGAAGGAGATCTGTTACTTGTAGATGCATCTCTCTTAATGAAGTAAAGAGATCTCTAAAAGTTGTGAGCTCCATCCGTTACTTGAATATTAGATATAAGCTTTTTTATTTTGTGAATTTAGAGAGGTTCTCTTAACCTTTGGGAGTGGGCCCCACTTAGGATGACTTAGCTATCAAATAATCTCCCAAAATGCCACCTAATTTCCTAAACCAAGGGTCACTGTTTGGGCTTTAATTAAGACCCCTTGGGCTGCCACATTAGGAGCTTATCAAGTGTATCCAAAATAATTCACCCATTTTCTTAATTAACTTAATAATTCTCCACTAATTCAATAATTAACCAATTACTCACATAATAAAGAATTATCTCAAATAACTTAAAATACTACTTACTTTTAACATACTTTATATACCTTACTATCATGGTCATGTGGTACCTTGTATGGTACTAGTCCATAAATATCGGGTATTATAGCTCGTAATGTATTTTATCCCAAATTGGCAAACTTCGATGAAACTTACTTTCTTCCATTATCTTACCCTCTCACCTTCACGAATTTACTTATCACTTGTTTGAAATAGCGTAATATATATTCCCAAAATAATCTCATTCCCGAATTTTCATCAATTTATTTATGGCGTACTTTCACGTACGAAAATATGGAGTGTAACAATTGTACTCTTTTGTATCTAAGAGAGGCTCCGTATAAATAGTGTGGGCGGTATGTTGGTATGGTGAAAGTCAAATTGGTAATGTTGTAATTGTATCACAGGTTCCACATCAAACTATGAAAGAGTATGTATTTCGAAACTTATAAATGAAGTAACTACTCATAACGAATTTGAGTTGTTGTTTACTTGATCCTCCTCACTGCTTAATTAATGAATTAGATTTTACTGTTATTCTTGAGTAAGTTCGGGTAGAAGTATTGTACAGGCTTACTCGGCCGTATTATCTCGGTTGAGTGCCGGTCGCGCTCCCCAAGTTTGGGGCGTGACATATATATGCTGAGTTGTGGAGATTTTCTTTATATTAGTTGTTAAGTTTGGAGACATTAATTATTATTTTAGTTATTTCTGCATGAATGTTAGGCATACCTAGTCTTAGAAATTAGGTTCCATCACGACATCCTACGGAGGAAATTGGTGTCGTGACACGTTTAAATATAGATTTGATTAAAACTTGAAAAAAGAATTTTTGAAGTTCTGTTGAAAAATAATTTTGAAAGTTGAAGTTGTGTCTGGACATGTATTTTATTTGAAGAAAAGTTGATAATTTTTGAGTGGAAGAAAATTTTTTACCCAAAAACTGCCCTAAACCAGTTCCATTTTTTCCATCTAAACATGATCATATTTCACAAACAAACAATGTTTACAAAATTTTTTTGAGAAAATAGAGCCGAAATCAATGATCAAACAGGAGCTAAATAACAAGCTCGAAAATTGATATGTGGTACTGAAATTTTATTATTTTGCTCTAGCGAACAGGGAAAAGACTTGATCGAGTTTAATTTTTGCATATTGATCATCTATAAACTTCTATATTATAAAGTTAAGTGTCTACAATATCTTGCAATTATTTATAGTTAATTTAATTTGATAACTTAAAAGTAAAGTAACTAATATGCTTGAATCAATTAAAGTATAGGTACACAAAAAAAGTTCCTTATATTTTCATTATCTAGAAATTACATAATTTAAATCGACCTTTACATTTACAAGTTACAACTCCTCCCGCTCCCCCTTTTAAATAAAAATGAAAACCAAATACACGTAGAAAAACAAATAGTCAAAATAAGAAAACATGTTGTGCTAGAATTTATAAGATCTTTATATTCTTAATGAGCACTTTCGGAATCGAGAATGAATTTTTTTGGTCACGAGTGTTTCTTCCTTTAATAAACCACACATGATTTTATGGGCCAAAAATTATCTTTTATATTTATATGATTAATATCAGCAGTAAAAGGGCCTTCATGGGCTGTCATGTGTCACCAGTATGACTTCGACAAAAGTCTGCCTAAGGTTGAAGTGGTCCTTAAGAAATGAAGGGCGTAGTCGATGTGTCATTGAAGATCAAGATCGATGAGTCCTAGAAGATTAAGGTCGAGATCGAGCATTCATCGTAGACAGAGTAATAACAACTAATTTTAGGATAAGACACTAAAGACAATATTCTAGTGGATATTCTCTAGACCTGTTGTTGCTCCCAAACGCACACGCAAGTATACGTGGTCGTACAAGTAATATAATGATAAATCTAGTGTCGAACCAACAGAGACTTGTGTAGACTACTCACAAATTCACAATGATTGTTATTTAATCAAGACAAAATAAAAATTCAATAATGTAACTATGCTATACTACGATTCTAAGAAATAACTAATTATCAAGTAACAAGTTGATTGTTGTGTATTCAATAGAGACAAATATTCCGGAGTTATGATCGATTCACCATTCGTATTGTGTTCTAATTAACTCTCCCTTTCATATAATTCACTCATGGTTGCTAATTAATTGATAATTACTCTCATAGCCTTCTCCCGAAGCACTACTCACCTATTCTCAATAGATTAAAGCCTATTATCCTATGAAATTAATCTATTAGAATGCACTAAGATTACAATATTTAATTAAGCACGGTGACTAGGTATATTCCTATCCTAGCCGCAAATCCGCTCCCCTGAAGGGTTAAGATCGCGCTCTCTTCAATTCTTAATCTATACATGACTTTCCCAAGCATAACATAGATAGTATATAGAACCTAACTGCTGGCCAGACAATTAAGCAATTAAACACATAATTTAAGAAACAACCATATATTAAGTGATCTATAATCAAGGTTAAGCTAATGTCGAATAACAACATTCATGGCTAAATCACAACCCCAGAACAATGGGTGTTTAGCCACTCATGATATAATCAAACAATTGCATAAGTGTTGAATCAATTGTAAATACTAGAAAATATGAAGAAAACTGAGAATCCTCCGCTTCCTAATCATCCCGTGTGTGTTTTTCCTCCAAAGTGGCGTCCAACCCCTCAAAAATAAGCTTAGACTTGCTTTTATACGTGTTGGGTAGGTCTAGGGCCGAAATAACTGTGTCCCGGATAAAATAGGAGAAAATCCCGTCACTGGCGCTCTGGGTAGCGCCAGGCGCCCACCAGGGCGCTACTCCTAATTTAGGTACTGCCCACAGCGCCACAGGTGGTGCTGGGCGCTGCCTAAGGCACCCAATTTCGTAATTTTTCCGATTTCGTCCGTTTTGGCTCTAATTTCGCGCGTTTCTCCCCCAATTGATCCCGAATCATTCCTACACATAAATACACTTCAAATTAATATAAATCATCACATTTCACATCTAAAACTCACGAAACAAAAGTAAAATATGAGGCGATATACATAGAAATATATACACTTTAAGCTAAACATCAACACCCCACACTTAGACTCTTGCTCGTCCTCGAGCAATGGGAGAATCTACTACCCTTCAACATGTACAATGTTCATCATCAAGGATCAATTTACGTTAAATCACGCACCTTACCACTTGACTAGGATTGATACCGGCAATCAAGTATGAACATACAAAATTTCACATTCTTCCCCTATTTTAAACATGCCCAAGTATAACTACTCTATCAATCATACCAACAACCTAATTGCAACCACCCAACCTCAAGAGTCAACTTGAAACCACTAAGCCCTTTCAATTCATGCACCTACCTAACAAGAAAGTTTACAACATTACCAATCGTTCATGAGATCATGTTCCCTCACCACAATCAAAGAGTGTATATAGACTAGTTCCCACATTCAAATATGCTTTTTGAATATAATATAAGGACATCACACAATTGAATAAAATTTCACTTACTCTCACAAAGAATTCATATGCATCCTGTGGTCGTACCATAAGCTTGCCCGTAGTGTAGATCTCTACTAATTTAAGTTAGCTAAATCTAGGATCAATTAGGACTTTTAAGGTTGTAATGTAGGCTAAGGGACGGGTAAGATATGTTTAGGAATAGTGGATAGTGTCCTAAGCACTTTAATATACTACATTCACAATTCAACACATATTCTCCTCAACCAATTCACTTGCCACAACCCATATTCAACATAGCCCTTTTCTCAATTAAGCACTTCTATACTTCGACTAGCACAATTAAGTAAGAAGTGGGGATGTGTCTCTTTTTCTACATACTTTCACTATCATTTTTCTCTTCTTTGTTTTACAACAATATATTTTTTACACACATTCCATACATGAAAGTTCATTGGCTAGTGGCTTTTGATTTCAATTTTAGTGCACTAACAAGCCTTTCTATGGCTCCACTCAAAAGCTAATCTCCAATATCTCACCTTACTTCTTTTAGCGACTAAGTTCCTTAGGAGGTAAAGGTGCAAAAATCTCAATTTAAGAACAAAATAGGGGTACGACTTGTAATGTGGGAAGCACATCCATGATCAAGCAAGAAAATACCTACGTCATCTCCTAGACTAGCATAACCTACAATTTCGCTTCGATTAACACACGGGGCAAGTTCTAGACTACACAGGATAACATAGAAAATCACTAAACCTCACTCACACATTGCACATGACTCAATCACAACGGTTTTATTCAAATCTCAAGTCAAGAAAATACACAAAATTGACAGAATTAAGCAATATCACACTATGTGGCCTACAAGTCAAACAACTGAGCTAAGGCGTCACAAAATAGGCTATTTATTTTTTACTCAGGCATCACATGTCAAACCAAATACAAGGGAAATCAGAATGTATGTCATAACCTAATATGCTAACACCAAACATGTCAATGAGTATTTCTAAGTTACTCAGTTTCTTCCTAACTACTCTAAAAAAATAATTTTAAGTGACCGGTTCAAGTTACACCCTTTGAAAAGAACCGGTGCCCAAAGAAAAACCAAGGGATACTACCTAACTATCCTAAAAAATAAGAAAATCTTTTTGGAGTTTTGTTTTTTTAATCGGACTTTATCCCTCAAATAAATTGTCCAACAGATCCATCGTCGGGAAAAATCCGAGCTTTTTCTATTTTTTTTTTATTTTTCTTTTCGTTTCTTAACTAAAAAAAATATAATTTTATACAATTACACTTCACTTCAGAAAGTAGTTTCCCCACCCCACACTTATGTTATGCATAGTCCTCGATGCATGATCACAAAGAAAAACATTAAAACAAGGGTGAGAAATACTCCCTGAGACCCTCTTGGGCCTAGCTCGGACATGATTCTCAATCTTTAGAGTCGGGATGACCCCACACTTAAGCTCAAACATGCCACTCAGCTTCAACTTTTGGTACTCATACTTCCCCTACTCTGCAAAATAAAAACAACACAAAACTCGACACTTCAAAAAAATAAAAAATAAAAGACATGCAGGATGGGTTGCCTCCCAACAAGCGCCTTATTTATAGTCGTGGAACGACTCTGCTACTCTGCTCATGCTGGGAGCTTTCTCTTCTTCTTTCTCCCATGAAGCCTATCCTTTTTGTACGCTCTTAACGAGTCTCCTTTTTCATCTCTGGCTCTTTTCTCAATTATCTTTACACCCCCAGCTTGAAACACCACCTCCTATGGATCACTGCCATTCACATAAGGAATCTTCTCTATCCTCTTCACATCGACCACACTAATCATGCACATGTCCTCATAATGCTTTGGGAGTTTAAGTGCCTTGTACACATTAAAAGTGACGTCCTCATCGTCAACTCTCATTTTTAACTTCCCTGCCCTCACATCAATAATTGCTCCACCAGTAGCTAAGAATGGTCTCCCCAAAATAATGCGCATTTCCTCATCTTCCTCGTAACCAAGAACAATAAAGTCAGCAGGGAGAATAAACTTTCCCGCTCGAACTAACACATCCTCAATAATTCCTTCTGGCATAACTAGTGACCTATCTGCTAACTGTAAAGTGATTGTGGTAGGTCTAAGCACCCCCAATACGAGTTTCTTGAACAAAGAAGAGAACATCAAATTTATACTAGCCCCTAAATCACATAGGGCTCTACCAACTTCTTGTTTTCCAAGAGACAAAGGAATTGTGAAACTCCTAGGATCCTTCAACTTAGGAGGAAGTTTACTCTGAACCCTGGCACTGCACTGTTCAGTAAGTGCAACTGTTTTGAACTCCGCATATCGTCGTTTTTTTTCCACAATATCTCTGAGATACCTCGCATACTTAGGCACTTCCTGCAAAATTTCCACCAAAGGCAAATTGACACTCACCTGGCTCAAAATATCTAAGAATTTTTTGTACTTAGTATCATTTTTTTGCTTCTGCAGTCTTTGTGGCAGTGGAGGTGGTGGCCTTGTCTCAATTATTGGCTCGGGTCCTTTATTATCTTTCTTATTCTCCTCAACTGGCTTGGGAACTAATTCTCCTTCAGGACTAGACGTATACTTCTTTCTCTTTGGAGCTTCTTCTAATGCTCTCCCATTTCTCAAGGTAACGGCATTGACTTGAGCTTTAGGATTGGGCTCAGTATCCCTAGGGAGAGCCCCAACAAGTCGAATATTTTGGGCACTGACAAGTTGCCCTATTTGGCGTTCCAAATTTCTCATTGCTACGGCTTGGGCCTGTTGATCTGCCATTAATTTTTGATTGAAGGCTTGTTGATCAGCCATCATTTTCTTCATCATCTCCTTAAGGCTAACTTGTTGTTCAGTCTGAGGTGATCTGTATTGTTGTTGAGGTGCTTGAGGCCGGTATTGATTCTGAGTGCCTTGATTTCCAGCCCAAGAGAAGTTTGAGTGATTCCTCCAGTTGGGATTGTAAGTGTCCCCATACTGATTTGTTTGGCCTCTATTTTCATTACCCACAAAATATACAGACTCTGGATTTTCTGGGCATAGATTGCTCATGTGACCTTCTCCACAGAGTTCACAAAATATTTGAACTTGTTGCACTGGTTGGGCTTGTTTCTTGTTAATAACCAAGGTCATCTGATTGACTTAGTTGGTCAACGTAGATATCTGTGCTGACAAGGCTGAGACAACATCTAATTCAAGAACCCCTGGTGATCTTTGTACCATATTCCTACCCATATCTCCTTGCCAATTCGGATTTCTTTTGAAGAATTTATTCAATAATGCAAATATTTTGTCATAATTCTTCTCCAATACCTGACCTCCAGCTGCTGCATCTACCACAGTTTTTTTTTTGGGATTGGGCCCCTCAATGAAAGTGTGAACTAACACTTCATTTGTCCTATTGTGATGAGGACAGTCTATGAGTAGCCCCTTGAACCTTTCCCATGCTGAATATAAAGATTCGCCTGCTTTATGTTTAAAGGAGACTATCTCACTTCTGATCTTTGCAGTCTTGCCTGAAGGGAAGAACCTTGCCAAAAATTTTCTCGCCAAATGATTCCATGATTTAATGGAATTAGCTGGATCTGCCTTTAACCATCGCTTTGCTTCGCCCAACAGAGAGAATGGAAAAAACGTGAGCCTCACATAATCTGGCTTGACCCCGTTAGTAATATAAGTATCACTAATCTCCAAGAAGTTCAGAACGTGCTGCTGTGGATCCTCGTGTGGAAGACCCATAAACTGCCTGTTTGCATGAAGTAGCTGGATCATGCTCTGTTTCAGGTGAAAGTGCCCAGTGATTCTGGCTTCACGATGCTGGAGGTAACATTAGCAATACTGGGCATTTCTACCTCCTGAACCGCCATGTGTTGTTCCTCTGCCATGTTCACAGGAATTTGAATGAGGTCCTGAATATTGTCTGTATCCCTTGCTTCCCTCAACCTCCTGTGAAATGTTCTCTCAGGTTTGAGGTCAAAGCCGTCAAGTCTGTCCTGGCTTCTGACCCTACGCATTCAATCCAACTTCCTGAGATTAGAGCAAAGATCAAGTAACGTTAGACTAGATGAAATACACAATTAAAGTGAAAACTAGAAAGTAATCTATATTCAAATACCCGGCAACAACGCCAAAAACTTGTTGCTCCCAAACGCGCACGCAAGTATACGTGGTCCTACAAGTAATATAATGATAAATCGAGTGTCGAACCCACATAGACTTGTGTAGACTACTCACAAATTCAGTATAATTGTTATTTAATAAAGCCAAAATAAAAATCCAATAATGTAAGTATGCTATACTACGATTCTAAGAAATAACTAATTATCAAGTAACGAGTTGATTGTTGTGTATTCAGTAGAGACAAATATTCCCAGGTTGTGATCGATTCACCATTCGTATTTTGTTCTAATTAACTCTCACTTTCATATAATTTACTCATGGTTGCTAATTAATCGATAATTGCTCTCATAGCCTTCTCCCGAAGCACTACTCGCCTATTCTCAATAGATTAACGCCTATATTCCTATGAAATCAATCTATTAGAACGCACTAAGATTACGATATTTAATTAAGCACGGTGACTAGGTATATTACTATCCTAACCACAAATCCGCTCCCCTGAAGTGTTAAGATCGTGACCTCTTGAATTCTTCTCTAATCTATACACGACTTTCCCAAGCATAACATAGATAGTATATAGAACCTAACTGTTGGCCAGAAAGTTAAGCAATTAAACACAGAATTGAAGAAACAACCATATATTGAGTGAACTATAATCAAGGTTAAGCTAATGTCGAATAAAAACAATCATGGCTAAATCACAACCCCAGAACAATGGGTGTTTAGCCACTCATGATATAATCAAACAATTTCATAAGTGATGAATCAATTGTAAATACCAGAAAAGATCAAGAAAACTGAGAATTCTCTGCTTCCTAATATTTCCATGTGTGTTTTTCCTCCAAAGTGGCATCCAACCCCTCAAAAATAAGCTTAGACTTGCTTTTATACGTGTTGGGTAGGTCTAGGGACGAAATAATCGTGTCCCGGGCAAAATAGGAGAAAATCTCGTCACCGGTGCCCTGGGTAGTGCCAGGCGCCCACCAGGGCGCTACTCCTAATTTAGGTATTTCCCACAGCGCCACCGGTGGTGTTGGGCGCTTCTTGTGGCACCCAATTTCGTCCGTTATGGCTCTAATTTCGCGCGTTTCGCCCCCAATTGATCCCGAATCATTCCTACACATAAAAACACTTCCAATTAATATAAATCATTACATTTAACATCTAAAACTCACGAAACAAAAGTAAAATATGAGGCGATATACATAGAAATATATACACATTAAGCTAAACATCAACACCCCACACTTAGACTCTTGCTCGTCCTCGAGCAATGGGACAATCTACTACCCTTCAACACGTACAAAGTTCATCATCAAGGAACAATTTACGTTAAATCACACACATTACCACTTGATTAGGATTGATACTGGCAATCAAGTATGAACATACTAAATTTACCATTCTTCCCCTATTTTAAGCATGCCCAAGTATAACTACTCTATCAATCATACCAACAACCTAATTGCAACCACCCAACCTCAAGAGTCAACTTGCAACCATTAAGCCCTCTCAATTCACGCACCTACCCAACAAGAAAGTTTACAACATTACCAATCGTTCATGAGATCATGTGCCCTCACCACAATAAAAGAGTGTATATAGACTAGTCCCCACATTCAAATATGCTTTTTGAATATAATTTAAGGACATCACACAATTGAATAAAATTTTACTTAATCACAAAGAATTCATATGCATCCTAATTCACCAGTGTCCTAGGTAGTGCCAGGCACCCACCAGGGCGCTACTCCTAATTTAGGTACTGCCCACAGCGCTTCAGGTAGTGCTGGGCGCTGCCTGTGACACCCAATTTCGCAGTTTTCCCGGTTTCGTCCGTTTTGGCTCTAATTTCGCGCGTTTCGCCCCTTATTGATCCCGAATAATTCCTACACATAAAAACACTTCAAATTAATATAAATCATCACATTTAACATCTAAAACTTACGAAACAGAAGTAAAATATGAGGCGATATACATAGAAATATATACACTTTAAGCTAAACATCACATATACTATTAGAAATTTTAGGCATATGTTCCCTATAAATAGAAAGGGATATAACGGTGGGGGACATAAGATATTAACATGTAAGTAAACACATTGACTTTCTTTATAGAATCCGGCATTATTACAAACATATATTATGTACCTTTTTCTTATGATTATCGCCTAACATTTCCACTCGATCCAAGAACAATCTAAACATACGGAGGCTCATCAATCATTTATCATTGTCAGAAAGAACATCCACAGATCTCACCCTTTTCGATGACTCACACGTTCTTATTTACTTAAATACTATTCACTGCTATTTATTATTGTTTAATACTATCCCCTTCTTATTGGGTCAATGATACTGCTAATGTATTCAACATTTATTGCTACTTGGATATATACATATTATCTTACTACAAAATCAGTTAACATATCTTTTGGACATTAATATTTACTAAGATTGACTCTATTTTATTAAATCTAATTGTCTAAGCCCATATCTAAGTTTTGGATCAAACAGTTTGGCGCCACCTTTGGGGATTTCTTAGCTAATCTTTTAATTTCCAGTAAATCTACATTTCACGTGATTTGCTAACCTAACAAACCACAAAGTTTTTCTCCTTCTCTGCACGTATAGAAATTTATATGACAGGTAACCAAGAAGACAAAACTAAGGTTACATGTGACATCCCCGGCAACCTCATGAACGCTATCAGTGAGAGCTATGAGACGTTGGGCGATGATGTCACACACTCTACCTCCCCCAAGCGCGAGAGGTCTCCTCCCCCCATTATTGCACAACAAAACTAAATGGAAAAGGGGCCTCAACTTCCACAGGAGAAGGGACGCCACCTCCCATGAAAAATATCCCTGAAGCCCGGTTGAACGATACATTAGCAAGCGTTCTCAACAAACAATCTCCATGCATGGCCATAGAAACCGTGAGAGCCCAGACGGAACAGCAAGGAAATGAACACGACGATCGACCAGACCCTCCAATGCCAGGTATAACTCACAATGTTACTGATAGTGTAGGTGACGACATTTTTCTTCCGAGAATGAAAGAAACTGAGAATGAGAATAAAACACTCAAATACTAAATGAAAGAACACCAAGAATGAGTCGACAAGACACTGGGCGCCCCTACGATACTGCAGAAGAGGAACGACGGCAGGTTCATTAAACAGCCGTATAGCGAGGAAGCACCATCACATGCCATGCCAAAGACCTTCAAAGTGCCACCACATCTCAGGATATACGACGGAACAACCGACTCTGAAGATTATGTGACTCGTTATTTCACCACCGTGAAAGACAAAAACCTCACCAAGGAACAAACGTCCTCTATTTTGCTAAAGAAATTTGGTGAAACCCTCACTGGAAGGTCATTAACATGGTATGCACAACTACCAACCCGCTCCACACAAACCTTCAAAGGAAAGGCTGATAAGTTCATGACGGCACATGCTCGGCCAAGAAACCCGAAACAAAAATAGACGACATCATTGCCATCAAGTAATATCTAGGAAAAGGACTAAGGGACTTCCTCGCCCGATTCAACAAGGTAAGGATAACCTTACCAAATTTATTCGAAGGGATGAAAGTTGCAACCTTTCTGAACGGGTTGAGCAGTGACGGTTCAAGAGAGACCAGAAAGCTGCTGAGCCGGTTGATGAAGTACCCTCCAACCACATGGGACAATATCCATAATGCCTATTGTGCCGAAGTTCGAGCAGATGATGACTACCTCAATGGGTAAATTCAACGGCTCATCTTAGTACAAGTCGATCCCAAGAAAGAACAGAGATAACATGAGGAGGATTCAACCAATCTCATAGTCAAACAGAGAACGATATCAGCCTTATATCAGGGCCCCCATCCCTCCCTCCTCCCGCAATGATGATGATCCATCTAAGCCTAGAAGAGGGACTCATAGAATGAGAGAGGTATAACCCACATGTTATATGCTCACATTTATTGTATTTCACCTACAAAAATATTCTAGGCCCTGGAGAAACTCTGAACAAAGGTGAAGTGGCTGCCAAAGATGACCAAGTACCAGAAAATCTGACACCCTCTGCAAATTCTACCAGGAACACGGGCACAAGACAGAAGATTGCATCGCCCTAAGGAAAGAGGTAGTGAACACATGTTGCAGCAAGGGAACCTCAAAGAGCGGTTGTGCGACAAGGAAAGGAACGCCTTCTCTAGGGGTCGAGAATGTCAAGGCCAGCCGAAGCTGCGAGAATGGAAATGACGATGCCTCTATCAACGATATCAATTTCACCTCCACTCACAATATTAAAAGATCGATCACCGATGAAAGGTATGACAGACTCAAAGAAGTTATCATCTTCGACAAGTCAGATGCCGACTGTTTGAATTTCTCTCACAACGATGCTCTATTCATTACTTTACGAATTTCAGATACTAATGTTAGGAATTCCATTGTAATGATGGGAGTGAAGCGTTCATTATTCATTCCCGAGTCCTTTCCTAGATGAGACTCGAGGACAAGATAGTGCCATGTTACATCACACTAATCAGTTTTAACAATGCAGATGAACAGACTTCGAGAGAAATTACACTACCCGTCCTCGCCGGCGGCATAACTCTAGAGACAACGTTCCACATCATGGACTGGGCCACCACATACAATGCCATAGTAGGACAACCATGGATACATCCTATGAGAACCGTCCCGTCCAGCCTATAATAAGTTATCAAGTTTCCAACACCTTGGGGAATATTCAGCATATGAGGGGAACAACACATGTCCCGAGAATGCTACCATGTCTCCATGGACGGCAACGACCCAACAAAATAAAGATAAGGAAAAAGAAGCATAGAAGTCAATAGGGTGGAGATCAACACAAGAGGAGACCAGGGATGTCATTATAGACCCTGAAACGGTCGAAGTTGCAGACTCAACTATAAAAGGACCTCGACCCTGCTCAATTAGATCCTAGTGACCCCAGTAAAAAGGCCTACATCGGTTGCAAAATTTGAGAACCACGTAAATTTAACTAATTTTTAATAACTAATGCAAATTTGTTTGCCTTCATTCATGCAGATATATTGGGCATCCCGAAAGAGATTTCTACACAAAAATTGAACATTGACCCATTCTATCCCCTTGTAAGGTAGGTCAGACGAAATTTCAACCCCACCATCAATGATGCACATGAGAAGGTAGAGAAGCTATAAGAAAATGGCTCCATCAGGGAGTCGAAATATCCCATGTGGATAGCCAACATGGTGATGGTCAAAAGAAAAAATGGGAAATGGAGGATGTGCGTAGACTTCACAGATTTAAATAAAGCACGCCCGAAAGATTCATTCTCGTTGCCACATATCGACCAACTCATCGAAGCAACGGCCGGGCACGGGCTGCTGAGTTCTTGAACGCATACTCGGGATATAAGCAGATACTCATGGAAGAAGAGGACCAAGAGAAAACCACGTTCATCACCCATAGAGAAACATATTATTACAGGGTGAAGTCGTCCGGGTTGAAGAACATAGGAGCCACTTATCATATATTGGTCACAAGAATGTTCAAAGACCAACTCGGAAAGACTATGGAGGTATATATCGGTGAAATGTTGGTCAGATCCATAAGGGCAGAAGACCATATCGACCACTTGACGGAAGCTTTCGACATACTAAGACGGTACGGGATAAAACTGAACCCGGAGAAATGCGCATTTGGTGTATCCTCGATAAAGTTTTTGGGTTTATTAGTTTCATAACGAGGGATCTAAGTCAACCAAGATCAAAGGTTGACTGGTCGAATCTCTGCCCAATCGAGATTTATCTCGCGGTCATCCGATAGATGTCATAGATTTTTCAGCGTACTCCGAAAGGATAACGACCCCTAGTAGATGCTTGATTGCGTACATTCTCTATGAGAACTAAACGCGTATCTATCATCACCGTCTCTGCTATCGAAGCCGGAACCGTGGAACACCTCCTCGTCTACCTCGCCTTCTCCGAAGTAGCAGTAAACGCGGTCCTGGTTCGGGAAAATAAAGGTACGCAATCTCCTCTTTTTACATTAGAAAAACACTCGTCGATGCAAAGATGTGATGGTAGGCTATAACTGCGTGTTTTAGTCACTTATTGCGCTCTAATTTACTGCATTTTAATTGAGTTGGAGCTTTAATCACTAGTGTTTTGCATTAATTGTGTGTTTTATGCCTTGTAGGGGTGATTCTGAGCTATGTAGATGTTATGGAATTAATTTGAGTGATTTGAAGCTTTGAAGTCTAAGTAAAAGCCCAAGGAATTGAGTCGGGATTGTTTTCGGGGATCAGACGTTAGTTCACTTAAAGAACGAAACAGAAAATCGAGCAGAACGCTACCCAGGTGTGCGAGCGCACACTAAGCTCGCACTAGGCGCGCATGTGTGGCAGAACAATGGCTAAAGTGCGCGACCAAGTGAGAGAGCACACTTCCAGGTGCGCAGCCACGCACGTCCAACTCTGAAAAAGTTTCCTATTTTGCGTAGGAAAAGGTGTTTTCGTTTGGGCTAGACCCACTTGGTATATATACATGGAAAAGGTATTTTTGGGACTTTTGACATCTCTAAGACCTAAGGAGGATAAGGAGAAGGGGGAGAAGCAAGAAAATAATTAATCCATCATTCAATCTCAACTCAAGACAAGGGTTTGGATTCTTTTATATTTTTCTTTACTTTAAACTTAATTGTGATGAATTACTCCTTAATATGGAGCAGTTCTCTTTAGGGTTTGATGGATTTGGTGTATTGATACTTGTCTGTGAATATTTAACTCTAGTTTTTATGTATTGAATCATTTTAGATGTTTTAACCATTGCATCTATATTCACTAGTCTATGTAATCGAGAGAGGTATAACTTGTGATGTCTTTGCATTTTATTTGTTGGTTGAATTCATTAATTCTCCTTAGTAATCGGAAGACGCTAGTTGAATTGTTGATTGAACCTAGTTAGGTGGAAGAGAGAGGTTCTCCCAAGGACCAATCCACTACGAATTAGTGCATATCTTCACATGCTTAAAATTGGTTCATCTTGTGAGGTTGAGACTTAATTGAGAGATTAGTTTGTACTAAATAATTGAACTAATAACCAAGTGAATTCGAGATTGTCTTTGGTCGATATTTTAGGCTCTTAGTTAATTTTAGTTTAATTCACATAATTCTCAACTCTTGATCATCTTGGATAGCAATCAAGCTATAAACTACAAAAATATTATTTAACTCCAATCCCTGTGGAAATGATATTTTATTTTACTATATTCAACTAACGAGCATATTTTAGTGTGTGTTTCAAGCTCATCAAATTTAGGCACCATCGCCGGGGATTGGCAACCAATAGTGTTTGAAATAGTTTGTAGTGCTAATTCAGGAATTTTTCTTTTTTATTTTACATTTCTGTTTTTATGTTTGGTGTTCTTCGACTATGCGCAGACTACATATGAGATTGGTGCATGACTCGATATTCTGGGAAACAAGCGCAACCATACGAACTATAAATCGAGAAACAAGTGCGATAGTTGAGGAAGGAAAGAAATGTCCCCAAGAAAATAGAGAAGGTTGGGCAATCCTCGACCAAAGAAGATATGGCAGGAGATGATGATAATGTTGACTTGGCTGCGAGGGAGGCAGCCCAACTCAGAGAGAAAGCTGCAAAGGATGCTGAAGAAGCAGCACTAAGAGATGCACAAATTGATTATGAAGAGGATATGGCTCTAAGAATGGATCAGAATCAGCCTTTGGATGCAGACCAGTTCAGAAACATAGCCCCTGCTAAAGGGAAATTACTTGCCGATTATGCTAGACAAGTCTATAACCAAGGGTTATCAAATGTGAGACCACCTAAAGTTGCATCCAAACAATTTTGTGAAGCAAGGGTTGCTCTAAACCCTCCAAAACAAATGTGTCTTCAGAGGAAAGATGAACGAAGATCCAAATAATCATTTGATGGACTTCAAAGAGATCATGAACATCTTTCAATATAATGGCGTGTCACAAGATGCAGTTTATCTAAGGGCATTCCCCTTCACACACAAAGATGATGCAAAACGCCGACTTCATAGCTTGGCCCAGGAATCAATTTGAACATGGGAAGAGATGGCCGAAAACTCTTGCTAAATATTTCTCCTCAGCTAAAACGAGCAAGTTTGGAAGAGAAATCTGTAACTTCTGCCAGAATGAGACTGAAACTATGTTTGAAGCTTGGGAGATATTTGAGGAGATAGTGTGAAAGTGTCAACATAGCGCAACTGAACTCTGGATGCAACTCCAGGACTTTTGGGATGGATGGACACCGACCTCATGGAGAACATTGAGTAATACAACTGGAGGCCCATTGATTAAAAAGACTCTAGAGGAGATAGTCACTATTCTTGATGAATTGTCTGAAGATGCAAATAAGTGGCCTTCTGAAATTGCTGAAGAAGAAGATCAACTGGTGTGCACTAGGTTGACGCTAACACATCTGTGCAGGTACAACTTGACTCCATGACCAAATAAATATGTAACTTGACCTTAGCCTCAATACATAATAAGCCTCATGGAGCATGCAACATATGTGGAAGAGGACACCCTACTCAGAAGTGTCAGGACTCAACTGAGGAAGTTAATGCTATAGGGAAACAACTTTAATGCAATGGGTCGGAAACACCCCGCAAATGCATGGCAACAAATAACTCTAGATTTCAAAGAGCTTCTGGTTTGATGAATCACCAGAGGCCGCAGTTTCAGCCCCAACAACCAATTTCGTTTGGGTTAGAAGATTTGATGAAGTCATTCTTTTCCATGACGGATGAGAGGGTATATGTTCATGGTGTAACTATCAAAGAACTTGGGACAGGATTGCGTAACTTAGAGAGACAAGTGGGATAAATTGCAACTATATTATCTGAGAGAACCCCAGTAACTCTACCAGCTAATACTAAAAAGAATCCTAAAGAAACGGTAAATGTTTTGACCTTGTGAAGAGGGAAAGTGTTTAAACAACCCACTATGGTAAAAAAAAAAAGGTGAGACCTGGAAAAGACAGTAGGGAGGAGCTGAAAATTGAAGATGATAAGAAAAAGAAGAAAGGCAAGAAGGGAATAGAGAAAAATAAGAAGGAGGAAACTTCGAGAAGGGAAGAACCTAATGAAGAGAGCAAGCACATGCCTGCTTTATCTTTTCCCCAAAAGTTGTATAGAGAAAAGATGGACAAGCAGTTTGAGAGATTTATAGATATGCTGAGACAGGTTATTGTAAATTTTCCATTCACGGAAATTCTCTCACAAATGCCAGCTTATGTTAAGATCTTGAACGATATCCTGGCAAAGAAGAGGAAGATATAAGAGACCTCAGTGGTGTATTGTGATTTGTTTGTGCATAATTAACTCTAGTTTTTATGTATTGAATCGTTTTGGATGTTTTAATCGTTGCATCTATATTTACTTGTTCATGTAATCGAGAGAGGCATAACTTGTGATATCTATGCATTATATTTTTTTGGTTGAAGTCATTAATTCTCCTATCACAAGAGGCTAGTTGAATTGTTGATTGAACATAGTTAGGAGGATAATCGAGAGAGAGGTTCTCCCAAAGACCAATCCACAACAAATTCGTGCATATATTCACATGCTTAAAATTGGTTTATCTTGTGAGGTTGATCCTTAATCGAGAGAGGATTTTCTACTAAATAATTTAACTAATAACCATGTGATATTGAGAGACTCACATGAACATTAGAAGTGAATGATCTAGAGTTATATCCCAACATTTATCTTGCACCTGTCCTATCAACCCTATCTTCTCCCTATAGATAACTTTCTTTGCTTAATGCTTGCGTTGATTGTCTTTAGTCGATAGTTTAGACTCTTAGTTAATTTTAGTATAAATCACATAATTCGCAATTGTTGATCATCTTGGATAGCAATCAAGCTTTAAACTATGAAAATACTGTTTAACTCCAATCCCTGTGGATACGATATTTTATTTTACTATATTCGACTAGTGAGCATATTTTAGTATTTGTTTCAAGCTTGTCAAGATGAGGTACCCACACCTCGAGAAACTGGCCTTGGCACTGGTCATAGTTTCACAAAAGTAACACTATTTCCAATACCAACCTATCTCGATCGTTACCACTTTCCTTTAAGAAGCATTTTACATATAACCGAGCTGTCGGGGAGGCTGGACAAGTGGGCTATCGAGCTAAGCGAGCATGACATCACATATAGCCTCGAACAATGATAAAGTCGCAAGTGCTCGCCGACTTCGTCACAGACTTCAGCACAAAGATAATGCCTGAGGTCGAGAAGGAAGCTGCTCAAGCTTCTCTCCAAACTCAAGATCTCTGGGTCCTATACATCGATGGTGCATCAAGTGCTTCTGGATCTGGACTGGGACTAGTACTCGGGGTCCCTACCAGTGAATTAATTCGCCGGTCCATAAGATGCCCGGATATGACTAATAACGAGGCCGAGTATGAGGCTATAATCGCAGGGTTAATACTAGTGCTCAAATATGGGGCGAGGTGGTTGAAACTCCATTTTTATTCACAACTCATAGTCAACCAAGTCATTGAGACTTTCCAAATCAAAGAGCAAAGGTTGAAAACATATCAAATCGTGATCTTTAAGTTTCTTCCCAATTTCGATGAATGCCAGTTCAACCAGATCACGCTAGTCTGGAATGTCGAAGCGGACGGCCTCGCCAAATTGGCCTCAGCTGCAAAAGCATCACAATCGGGGATAAAAGTTGTAGTCCACCTCCTCAATTTGTTGTTAGAAAAAATTGAGGTAAGATCTGTAAGTTTGACATGGGACGGGCGCATTGTATTATCACCTACTTGTAGGACGACACAATCCCAAGCGACAAAAAGTAAGCTAAAAACAAAGAATGCAAGCCTCCAGAAACAACCTCCTTCATAAAGACTTGTACAAGGGAACGTATGGCGACCCTCTGGCGAAGTGTTTGGTCCAAACCAAACCCCATGCATTCTCGAAGAATTCAATGAAGGCCACTGTGGTGCTCATTCTGGTGATCGAGCACTCGCTAGGTGCCTCATACGAGTAGGATACTACTGGCCATCCATGAAAAAGATTCCTAAGAATTTGTGAAAAAAGCGAACAGTGTCAGAAATACACTCCAGTAATTCACCAACAGGAAAACATCTTTAATCAGTCACCTCCCCGTGGTCGTTCATCAAATGGGGAGTGGACATCGTGGGCCCCTCCAGTAGGGCACGATAATGTATGATTTCTTTTAGTTTAATTTACTATTTTTATAAATGGGGAGAAGCAAGAGCGTTTGCCCAAATATACGAACAAGATGTAATCACATTCTTATGGAAAAATATCATCTGCTAATTCGACCTACCTAAGGAGATCATCCGTGACAACGGACCCTAGTTCACGGGAAAGAAAAGCACTTATTTCTTCGAGAAATGGCACATTAAGAGGATACTCTCAGCCGCTTATCACCCATCGGGAAACGACAGGCAGAATCCTCCAACAAGTACATATTAAGCATCATGAAGAAAAAACTATAAGAAGCCAAGGGACTGATTTCTCTTTCAGTGCCCGACTTCTCAACACTCTCCAATTCAAACAATAAAGGGACTAGATAGATCGGGACTAGGACTGGAATACCAGCCAATGCCCAAAGTTTGTAACTTTCTCCAATTACGTAATCGGAGCAACAATGTTAAAGTAATAGAAACTTATGTTTATTAAAATGGCCTTAACAAAAGTTCAAATATGACTATGCTCGAACAACACCTTGGCCTTCTCCCACAACTTAACAAAAAGTCAAGTTCGACTAAGCTCGAACAACACCTATCACCCCTCGGCCACAAGTTGACAAAAGGTTAAGTTTGACCCAGCTCAAACAAACACCTAATGGCCCTCGGCCACAACTTGACAAAAGGATAAGTTTGACCCAACTTGAACAAATACCTATTGGCCCTCAGCCATAAGTTAACAAAAAGTTAAGTTTGACCCAGCTTAAACAAATGCCAAATGTCCCTCACAAGTTAACGAAACCTATCAGCCATATCTAAACAAAGAGACATACTCGACCTATGTAAACAAAGGGACGATATGGCCCATAGATATTCAACTCCAAGACTACGACTAGCGAGAAGACGACAATAATAAAAAGTACAGAAAGAGAAATGAAAAAACAACAAAAGCAAAATTATATAAGTGCATAAACAAAGCACAATAATTGAAGAAGTTACAAGGAACAACTTTAATATTTCATATGTGAATAAAGAATTCTTTACAAAGGCTTTTAAAGATGCCGACAATAATACATAAGAAAGTTAAAAAGGAAAACAATTGGCCATCACTGTCACGGCCTTCAGTGCCCTCGCCAGCTCTATGACCAACGACAACACAACCCTAACCACCAATACCCTCACCATCGCCGCCTAGCATCCTCTCTATCCTCGCTCTGAGGGTAAACAGAATCATATCAGGTGTTTACCTTGAAAATGGTAATTACAATTATATTTGATTTTGTGGTTCTAAAAATACGTAATCTATTTTAGTGTCGGTTGTTTAGGAAATAATTGTTAAGTGGGAGGTAAGAAAATCAGATAAGAGCGAAGGATAATGAGATTGTGCAAACCGAGCAGGTGAGAGACGGGGTCTCTAGCTTGGTTAAAGAGGGCCTCGAGCTCGAGCTCGAGATCTTGACAGGGGGCGGTCGAAGATGGCACAAAAATATTGAAGGCCTCGAAGATGGCCTCTTTAAGATCAATAATGAGTAATAAATGAAGATCAATTAACGAACACAGTAAATGAAAGGAAATAAATTAATAGAGCAATTGTAGAGAATGTTTGAGTTAAAGAACAGAGAAAGTTCTTGTTCTTTTATTTAATATCATGTGTCTTACAAATTGACAAGGGTCGCCTTTATATGGGGGGGGGGGGAGGAATCACAACATAGTACATGTGTAATTATCACAAAGAAAAATAGCTGGTACAGGTATTTAATGTCACGGTACGGACTTGTACTATTCTTGCAGACTTGGTCAGCTTTAACCATGTGCCTTTTGGAACTTCCCGCTTTTCCATGATGGTCTTCGATTATTGCCCTGCCTCGAGGTATATCGACCCCTCAGAATTCTTTCTCGAGGAATGAACCTCGGGGTTGAACTTCGGATTCTGCTTTAATACAGTCGAGGCTCGAAACGCGGTAGAAGCCTTAAATCAGACTTCCCCGATTTTACCATATACAGATAGTCGCCGCATTTCTTGGAATGAAAATACAAGAAACGATTTGAATTCACCAATTTTTAAAAGCCTTCATTATTTTGTCAGTCATGCCATGTAAGCGATTGACGTGACATGAAAGATGCTTCAAAAGCTAAATTCGCACAGTCTTTGAAAAGATTGGAATTTATTACGGAGCTCGGCTGCCTTTGGCTTTCCTCAACGCGCGCGGTTGGCCCCTATAAATACTCCTTATCTTGCCCCTCATCTTTCATTACTTCTTATAACCTTTTCTAAAATAAGCTCTCATTACTTCTTCTTGTATCCCTTTCCTGATCAGCTCCCTCTCGTTTCCTTCGAAATCTTTCAGCAGGAATGACGAAGGCCTCCAAAACTATTCCACGAGATGATAAAGCCTCCTCATCTTCACGTTCCTCTATGGGTAAGGTAATTTTCCCCCCAAATATCGAGGAGTGCATCCCCAGACCCTGTGAAACAACCTCTGATTTTAGGGTCGACAAGCCTTCCTCGAAGCGGGGCAGTGTGAAACCATATCCCGATATGTTAGCCTAATAACTAACATCGAGAAGGTGAAGGCCGACTGTCGCTGGGGAGATGCGGTGCAAGTGGAGATTCCCTCTCGGGAGGAAGACATAGCAACTTGTAAAATTTCCTTCCTCAGTATATACACCTATCCATTTACCGTAGGCCCGGTAGGGCCGTCTTCGCCGCTGATAGGCCCCGTCGTTTTCGATTTTTGCAAGCGATATCAAGTGACGCTCTTCCAGATTCACCCATCGTTTTGGCGTACTATTTACATGATTAGGAATTTTTCAAGTATGGTCGAGGCGAAGCCTTTCACCCTTGACTACCTGATTAGAATGTACAGTCCCGACTTTATCAGGGTGGTCTGATTAAACTTCAACGTCGGGCCTCAAAGGTTTTCTTTGTTTGCACCGATGAAGGCAAGGACAGAGGGTGGATGAGCCGCTTTGTTCGAGTTAGGACTTAGGACTTGATTCCATTCAAAAAGATGTTGTTCCACAGGGAATTGAATACGAATCGTAAGTTGATACTTTAATTTTCCTTCGTCCCAACTCTCCTTTGAACTAATTCCCTTCGATGATGCAGCTGTTGCATGGTACCCTTATGCGGTTAAGGATCTCTCGATCTGGGTTTTCCAGCTTGATTCTACCTGCCCGTATGCTGAGCGCGTATGGCGCGACCTGGCCAGGTGCCGATGGGAAGCTTAAAAGCATGGTGGGGCCTTTCCTTTTGCAATACTTGAGTTCTTTTAAAAGAGACACCCCCTGAATACATTTTGACTTCTTATGTTCTGTGTTTATGTAGGCTTAGGGGAGGCCTCTTTGGTGAGAGAAGTATCGCCTAAGAAAGCAAATATCCCAAAGCCAAATAGGGAGAAAAAGAGAAAGAGAGAATCACTGACCGAGCCTTTGGAGCTAAAGAGAGCTATAGTGAAAAATTCTAAGGACGACTCCGCGGCCTTAAAATAGAAAAAGGATTTCCCGATATCAGCCGAGAGAAGTGGAAGCATAACTACTTCTGCCTTTGTTGATCCGATGATTGTTGAGTCGAGGGCTTCTATACCAGATGTCGATGATGCCATCCTACCTGGGGTCGAAGAGGCTTTCGAGGGTAGGTCGAATGATGTCCCTGATCCGATTGTCAGCCAAAATATCCTCCGGGCGAAAGGGCACTCGGTAGATGAGTTACGGGAGCCTAGCTGCGAGCCAAAGGCCCCGATCGATCTAGTCGGGGTTATTGATATAGGTGACTCTCTGCTGGTTTCAACACTTTCCCCAAGGGAGATATGGGATGCCCATAATATAGAATCTTTTGACGCGGGGGCGCCTCTCTAAGGGTAGGACGTAGTTGCGGGGATCTTCACTATGGCCGAGAAGAATCCCGAACTTAATGCCTTGCTTATTTTTGAGGAAGCTGAAAGGCTTTGCAAATAGGTAATTTCTTCATCGGTTGTTTCGAGATTTGATTATCATTTCTTTGACTCTCCTTCTTTTAGGCGAAAGTGCTTTACAATCGGACCACAACCAAGTTTCAGTCTGAGCTGACCTATTACGAGGGGTAGTGTAGGAGATTTCCATCGGAGGCGGACGAGCTCGGGGCTCTTCTTTCCCAAAAGGAGGAAGAAATGCTGGACCTCCGAGCTCGTTTAGAAGAGGTATCTCGGAAATGGAGCGCTCTTATTGAGTAGGTAACATAGCCTTCATCTGTTTCGTTTTTGTTCTTGATATCAGTACTTCGCCCTTATTTGGCCGATATTTGTAGCTTAAGGAGAAAGATGCCCTGATATGGGAATGATTCAGTGACAGCGATGCTGAGATCCTTGGATTTAAGCAGTGTGTGAACGAGATAACCTATGAGAGAGAGGCCCTCCAAGGGAAGTTAACCTCGATTGAGAATTGCCTTCAGGATGCAAGGGCTGAAAGTAGCAAATATAAGGACCTGTATGTTTAATCGGTAACTGTGCTATCTTCAATTAAGGTTGAAGCCGATGCGCTCGTAGCCTCGTATAAAGTCGATGCTGCTGCTGCAAATGCCCAAGCCAAAAAGTAGCTGAGGAGGCCGAGCTTAAGCTTTCCCGAGCCCTGGATCATGCTCGCAGGCAGGCTCTCAAGGACCTATATGCACGGGGCTTTGATTTGTCTACTGAGATCGAGAGGGTGAACACCCTAGAAGAGGAATCGGCGGCTCTGCTTGATTCCGAGGATGATTCGAGTAGTGGCTTAGAAGATGATGAAGATGAAGGTGGAGTCCCCGAGAGCGAAGAGGTCGTTGAAGACTTGGGGGCCGAGGGCCAAGTCGCTGAATGCATAACCTCCGAGGGAGTCGTTAAAGGCACGCCCCGGTGGTAGATTACGTTCTCATTTGTTCTTTTTCCCTGTGTAAGGGCTCCTACTTGAGCTTTATAATTATTCTTTGTGGACCTTCATCATATATAAAAGGCTTTCCATTATTCCTTGTTTTTTCTTGGTTTCTCCTAAGAGAATTTGGTGTCCGTCGATGATTAGTCCGATACTTCGAGATGAAACCCTTAGGGTTATGAATTGGCCCTGAGGCCTTTTTAGGCTGGCCCGGGGGCTCTTACGCATTGGGTCGGTACGACCTTTGATGTAGTTAGAAACTTGGGCTCTTACGTATTTGGACCTGAGGCGCTTTAGTTAACCGTTTAGGGATCATTCTTTGAGCCGGGTTTCGACTCGAGCTCATCGACCCTTAGGTTTTAAAATTGACACTGAGGCTCTTTAGGCTGGCGCTTTGACTATTATGCATTGGGTCGGTACGACCTTTAATGTAGTTGGCAGCTTGGGATCGTACGCGTTTGGCCCTAAGGCACTTTTAGTTAACCATTTTTGGGCTCAGTCTTTGAGTCGCGTTTCGACTCGAGCTCATCGACCCTTAGGTTTTTAAATCGGCCCTGAGGCTCTTTAGGCTAGTGCTTAGGCTCATATGCATTGTATTGGGCTCTTACGCGTTAGGTTGGTACGACCTTTAATGTAGCTGGCGACTTGGGCTCTTACCCGTTAGGTCGGTACGACCTTTAACCTGTTCTTTTCTAAATTCTATCGAAGTAATTGGAGGCTTGTGATTTCATGGCGACAGTCGGTCGTCTCCGAGTCACATTAGTTTGGCCGGAGCCTTATGATGGTGGTCATTGTATTTGGATGTAGCCTTATGACAGTCCCCGAGTCAGGGTTAAATATTGCCTCATGGAGGGCTTATGTTGTTGATATTTCCTCGTTGAGCGTGTACGAGTTTCATCATGCCTCGTCCAGGTCTTACAGATGAGATATTTCCTCATGGAGGGCTTATAATGGTTCCTCATAGAGGGCTTATGAGTTTGAAGTTTCCTGCCCTGAGGTCTTACGTTCTCGAATTTTTGGTGTCAGTCCCCGAGTGTTTGGGAAATTTCTTGCCCCGGGGCCGCTTCGTGTGAAAGTAGCAAACTTCTTTGACGCGCGAAGTGTTTTGATTATAAAAGAGTCTCCTCCGTTACTTGATACAAGTATATTTTTTTCACCACCTAGGGTTCGATTATTCTATGTGGACACGGTGCATTCGACCGTTTGGTCCTATACATTGTTCTCCTGTCAAGACTCTCTTTGGCATATTTTAGTTTCTTTGATGAGGTCATCTCTGGGGGGATGCCCCTCAGTATTTGAGGTTGATGGAAGAGAAGCCTTGAATACTTGGTGAGTTCTCCTTAGGTAGCATATGGATGTTTCCCCATTAAAAAACCTTGTCAGTAAAACCCATTTGGGATAAAATTCAACATGAAGGAAAAAAAGCGCAACACATTCTTTAAAACCGAAGGTCTTTGAGCAGGAGGTTGTCGCGGTGTTTTCCATCAGTCACCTGTAAAAAATTATTGTGAGGCAAAAAACTAAAAGGAAGAAAGTTATACCTCAGAAATAATAGCGCCTGAGCATTGATACGTTCCAATTGTTTGGAAGTTGCTCCCCTTCCATGGTCCCGAGTTTGTACGACCCTAAGCCGATTATTCCGAGGACACAGTACGGTCTTTCCCAATTCGGTCCCAGCTTTCCTTCGTTAGTGTTTCGAGTGCTTAGGGTGACTTTTCTTAGGACTAAATCCCCAAGTCCGAAATGTCAGAGGTTTGTACTCCTATTATAGTATCTTTCGATCCTTTGTTTTTGGGCGGCCATTCAGACCAGTGCAGCTTCTCGTTTTTCATCTAATAGTTCGAGGGCTGCAGTCATAGCCTCATTGTTTGAGTCTTCGGTGGCATGTCGGAATCTAGCACTTGGCTCTCCGACCTTGACTGGTATCAAAGCCTCTGACCCATATACCAAAGAGAATGACGTCTCTCATGTTCTTGATTTAGAGGTTGTCCGATATGCCCATAGCACCTCGGGCAGCATTTCTCTCCATTTTCCTTTGGCATTTTCTAACTTCTTTTGCAAGTTTTGAATGATGGTCTTGTTTGTGGAATCAGCCTGATCATTTGCACATGGGTGGCAGGGTGTTGACAGGATCCTTTTGATTTTTATCTTCGAAAAAGTGTGTTACTTTGCCTCTGATGAACTGTTTCTCGTTATCACACGTTATCTCGGAGGAGATCCCGAATCGGCACATAATGTGATCCCAGATGAAGTTGATGACTTCTTTTTCTCTTATATTCTCGTAGGCCTGTGCTTCTACCCATTTTGAGAAGTAGTCAGTCATAAATAGAATAAATCTAGCTTTACCTGGCGTCATTGGTAAGCGACCGACGATATCCATTCCCCATTTCATGAACGGCCATGGGGACAAGATTGAATGTAGTTGTTCACCGGGTTGGTGGATCATTGGTGCAAATCTTTGACACTTGTCACATTTTCGGATGAATTCCTTGGTGTCCCTTTCCATGTCATCCAATATTAACCTTCTCTAATCAACTTTCGAATTAAGGAGTCGGCACCGGAGTGATTTCCGCAGGTGCCCTCGTGAATTTCTTAGAGCACATAATCGGTGTCTCCCGATCCCAAGCATACTGCTAGGGGCCCATCAAAGGTTCTCCTTTACAGAGTTCCATTCTTGTCGAGTGAAAATTGAACTGCTTTGGCCCAAAAGGCCCTTGATTCCTTTGGGTCCACGGGTAGCTTCCCACTTCCCAAATAATCGATGTACTTATTTCTCCAATCCCATGTCAGGCTGGTGGAGTTGATTACGGCATGTCCTTCTTTAATCACCGATTTGGATAGCTGAACAATAGTCCCAGGGAGTATGTCGTCTTCGTCGGCAGATGACCCTAGGTTTGCGAGTGCCTCAGCCTCGCTATTTTTCTCTCGAGGTATGTGGACTAGAGTCCATTCTTTGAGGCAACGCAAAGTGACCTGAAGGTTATCTAGGTATCGCTGCATCCTGTCCTCTCGCACCTCGAAGCTCCCATTTTCCTAATTTACTACCAGAAGGGTATCACATGTTGCTTCGATGACCTCTGCCCCTAGGCCTTTGGACAATTCGAGACCTGCAATCATAGCCTCATACTCGGCTTTGTTGTTAGTGAGTTTTGTAGTTTTTATAGATTGTCTAATCATGCCACCCGTATGAGGCTTCAGAACTCTGTCAAGCCCGGATCCTTTCACGTTCGAGGCACCGTCGGTGAATAAGGTCCATACCCCTGATGATGCACCCATTTTTAGTAAAAGTTCTTTTTCTACCTCAGGCACAAGGGCGGGCATAAAGTCGGCCACGAAGTCCGCCAAAATCTGGGACTTGATAGTCGTTGGGGGCTGATTTTCGATATCATGTCCCCCTAGTTCGATGGCCCATTTGGCCAGTCGGCCTGATATTTCGGGTTTATGCAGTATATTTTGAAGGGGGTATGTCGTTATAACACATATATGGTGACATTGAAAATAAGGCTTCAATTTTTTAGATGCACTTATTAATGCAAGAGCTAATTTTTCTAAGTGTAGATAACTGGTTTCAACATCTCCCAGGGTTTGACTCACATAGTAGACAGGGAATTGCGTGCCTTGCTCATGTCGAACCAACACAGCACTTACCGCTACTCCGGACACTGCTAAGTACAAATATAACATTTCGTCTTCCTTTGGGGTGTGGAGCAAAGGCGGGCTTGAGAGATACCGCTTTAATTCCTCCAAGGCGCGTTGGCACTAGGAGTCCACTCAAAGTTGTTTTTCTTCTTGATTAGGGAGAAAAAGTGATGGCTCCGATCTGACGACCTCGAGATGAATCGGCCTAATGCTACAGTTTGCCCGGTCAGCCGTTGTACGGCCTTCACATTGTTTACCACTGTGATTTCTTCGATCGCCTTGATTTTGTCGGGGTTGATTTCAATCCCCCTGTTTGATACCATGAAGTCTAAAAATTTGCCCAAACCCATGTCGAAGGCGCATTTCTCGGGGTTGAGCTTCATGTTGTAGCTTCGAAGGATGTCGAACGTTTCCTGCAAATGAGTCAAATGGTCCTCTGTGCACAGGGACTTAACCAGCATGTCATCAATGTAAACTTCCATGGATTTGCTTATTTGATGTTCGAACATCTTATTAACTAAGCGTTGGTACGTATCCCCTGCATTTTTTAACCCGAAGGGCATTACATTATAGCAGTATGTTCCATACTTCGTGATGAACGAAGTTTTTTCCCTATCCTTGGGGTTCATTTAAATTTGATTATACCCGGAGTAGGCGTCTAGAAAGGTGAGGATCTCGTGGCCAGCCCTGGGGTCAATCAAGCGATCGATGTTTGGCAATGGGAATGAATCTTTAGGGCATGCTTTATTTAAGTCCTTATAATCTACGTACATTCTCAACGTGTTTCTCTTTTTGGGACTACCACTACATTGGCCAACCATTCAGGATATTTTACTTCCCTGATGGACCCTATTTTGAGGAGTTTTCTTACCTCGTCTTTGACAAACGCATGCTTACCTCGGACTGAGGCCTCCTTTTTTGCTTCACCAGTTTGAATCTGGGGTCGACGCTTAGCCAATGGGTGGTTATTTCCGGCGGGATGCATGTCATGTCTAATAAGACCAAGCAAAGCAATCAACGTTGTTAACAAGAAATTGAATGAGTTTCTTTCTGAGTTCAGGGATTAATCCTGTTCCTATGTATACTTTTCGATCTGAAAAGTGTTCCATCAAAACAGCTTTCTCCAGGTCCTCGACCGTTGATTTTGTTACGTCCGATTCTTTAGGGGTAATGGAGGTTCGAGGGGTGAGGAAGTCCTCTTCATTATCCTCGGGGACCCATTTATCTTCTGACCCCTCCGAGGTGGAGTATATGGGCGCTAGTGCCGTGCCATGTACTGCGAACATTTTATTTGCCGCGTGCTGCTCGTAGTACACCATTTTTACTCCATATCTAGTTGGAAACTTCAACATCCGGTGGAGAGTCTATGGTACCGCCCTCATGCCATGTATCCATGGACTTCCAAGCAGGGTGTTGTATCTCGTGCTACCCTCGATGACATGAAACTTGGTATCCCGAACTGTACCAGACACATTGACTGGGAGGATGATTTCCCCCTTCATCGTTTTGCTCGTCATGTTAAACCCACTGAGGGCTCTAGAATCGGGTATGATTTGGTCATGCAGCTCGAGCTGCTCCACTACACCAAATCTTATTATATTGGCCGAGCTACCTGGATCCACGAGCACACTCTTAATTTGAATGCTATTTAAGAGAAAAGAGATTACCAGTGCATCATTATGTTGTTGGTACAAGGCTTCGATATCTTCTTCTCTGAACACAACAGTTCATTTAAGCATACAACTTTGAGTTCGTTCTTTTGTGGTGATGGACACTTTGGCCCGTTTGAGCACGGGTTCTTGCGGTACATCGGTTTCTCCAATAATAACATGAATGGCGTGCTGGGGTTATTTTGGCCCATTCTTCTAGTTCGAGTCTCTTTCTCGAAAATGGTTCTTGGCTCGATCATCGAGAAATTCTTGAAGATGCCCTTTATTGATCAATCAGTCGCTTCTTTTTAAGCAGGAGTTCTCCGTGCTTCGTATCGTTCTTCTCCATGTATAATTCCATATGTATGAGATTTTACATCGACATGTTGAGTGTTGCGTTATCCTTCATCGACGGGGATTTGCACCGGTGCCCCCTAAGGGTTTTGCGGTGGTATATCGGCAACTGAAGCAGCTGCGTCGTTCTCTCCATGATCCTCAGGACCATTATTTTCATGTGCATTTACTGAGTTAGACATTTTCTGGCCTGAAATTGAAGATTCTTAGACAAGAAAAAAGTGTAAAGAATAACTTGTGTTTTTAGAAAACCAGCACTAAAACAATCACTATTATTTTTAGTCCTATGGTGGGTGCCAAACTGTTTACCTTGAAAATGGTAATTACAATTATATTTGATCTTGTGGTTCTAAGAATACGTGATCTATTTTAATATTGGTTGTTTAGGCAATAGTTGCTAAGTGGGAGGTAAGAAAATGAGATAAGAGCGAAGGATAAATGAGATCGTGCAAACCGAGCTGGTGAGAGACGGGGTCTCGAGCTTGGCCGAAGAGGGCCTCGAGGTCGAGCTTGAGATCTTGATAGGGGGCGGTCGAAGATAGCGCAACAGTATTGAAGGCCTCGAAGATGGCCTCTTTAATATTAATAACGAGTAATAAATGAAGAACAGTTAATGAACACAGTAAATGAAAGGCAATAAATTAATAGAGCAATTCTAGAGAATGCTTGAGTTAAAGAGCAGAGAAAGTTCTTGTTCCTTTATTGAATATCATGTGTCTTATAAAATGACAAGGGTCCCCTTTATAAAAGGGGAAGGGGGGGGGGGGGGGGGGGAATCCCAACATAGTACATGTATAATTATTACAAAAAAAAATAGCTGGTACAACTATTTAATGTCACGGTACGGACTTGTATTACTCTTGCAGACTTGGTCAGCTTTAACCACGTGCCTTTTGGAACTTTCCACTTTTTCGTGATGGTCTTCGATTATTGCCCTGCCTCGAGGTATATCGACCCTTCAGAATGCTTCCTCGAGGAACGCACCTTGGGGTTGAACTTCGGATTCTGCCCCGATACAGTCGAGGTCGAGACTCGGAATGTTGTAGAAGCCTTAAATTGGAATTCCCCGGTTTTACCGTATACACCAGGTGTCCTCCTCAAGACAATCTATTCCCTCTTCCCCATCCTTCTCATCAGGTCGAGGTGTAGCATGGTTGTATCCACACGTGAGCCGAGCTTCACAAGCCTTAATTGGAGAATCCTCAAGGGTCGCCTCAGAAATTGAGCCTGCTGCATGCAAGTCCCGAAACACATCTAGTCGAGCCTCGTCATGGATATACTTTTCATACAACACTCGAGGGACGTTGGGGAAAGCAGAAGTATTAGAAGAAGAAGTTTGCACAACTAGTTGGGCCCTCTCGGCCTCTAGTGAGGCAACTTGGTCATGAAGCTAGGAATTTTATTGTCCAGATCCCCGACCCTCTCCTCATTATGTTCCTCCTTAGCCCTTGACATTTATTGATCATTTTCCCGCTCAACCTGAAGATTCTTATTTGCCAACTCGAGGATATCCACCTTTCTTCGAAAGTCCAACTGAGAGGAATCCGGCTTCTCAAGCTCCTCCTTCTTCTCGGCAATCTCACTTATGAGAGACTCTGCCTAGAAGTTGGCCTCGCAGCTGGAACACTTGGGCTTGAAGATCTCTGCATTGGGCCTCTACTCCCCTACTGAGTTCGGTCTCCTCCTCTTTGCTCCTCAACGTCCCTTTGAGGACGCTGCATCAGCTCTTCTTCAAGTCTTCCCTCAGGGCCCGCACATCGCTTCCCTCAAGAGGCCGACTTCGTAGATCCCGATATTTACTGCGATACTCATTATATTAACCTTTCAACTTCACAAAGATCTTTTTTCGCCTTTTCTCCCTCTGGGCACTCTCGATATCCAGAATAATCATCTGCAAATCAAAGAAAAAAGGTTAGAACTTTTTAACAAGCTAAGTAATTAGAAAAGGATCGTATAACAGTACTTACCGTCAGAGCAAAGCTGGAAATGCTCTTCGACAGAGCACTACCAACTATCTCCTTGAGTGTCTTATCCTCGACATCGGAACATAGAGGACCGAGGATCGAGACTACCTCCTCGGTGTTCACCAGCAAATCACAATCCATTGGGATTGTGATGGTCCTCGAACCTCCCTCCAATCTCACCTCGAGTTGGGTGAGCCCCTAATCAGTCATTCTCAAGTCATCCAATTCATCATTGGAGCCCTACTCGTCACCATCCTCATCAACAGTATTCTCCTATCACCAGTATGCGAAGGGACGTCCATGGCCGCTATAGAGGTTTAAGCCTTCTCTCGCCGTGGAAGTGCGTGGCGGCCGTCATCAAGTGCCCCCTTCACGATCTCTTCCCCCTCGGCACATACTAGCATACCCGCATCCACCTTTTTCCAATTGTGGGGCCTCAGAATCCACCCCGGTATTTTCTCTGACATGGATTACGGGCGTCTCAATCACCCTCCTCAGATCAACAGCAATTGGTGCTTCACCCCAGCGTCTAGAGCTCTCCTCTTACGTGGATGTAGACCCCCTCACTAAGGGAGATACCATCGACCTCGTCAAACACCGAGAAGCGTTGAGGAGAAGAAGTAATGGTGGTGACAAAGACAGGCTCTTGGACAGCAGTGGATAAGTTGGGGAAAAGTGCGGTGGATACAGTAGTCGCAGTGGCGCAGAAGGCGTAGCAGCCCCCCTCCGAAAAGAAGGAACATGTGCTTGGATCCTTTAAGAAGACCCCCTACATGGGAAAGAAAGAGATGGGAGTTAATAAAGCAAGCTGACATATGGAAAAAATTACAATAACCACAGCCAAAGAAAAGATGTTACCTATTGAGGGAAGAGCCGATCTGAACTTCTTAAAAAATCTCGGCCAATCGCGGATCCTACGGCATGTGTGAGAACTTGATCGACCCAATCGGCAGTATGCACAACTAGGGGAGGAGGATGGTTGTTGGCTGGAGGAAAGGGAAAATCATCTAAGAAACTCAAAGTAAGCAAAGAAACAGAGAGAAAAACAGGACACTTACGTGTATAGTTCCAAGCCTTAAGGAAGCCATCGACGTTAGCCACAACGTCTTCAGTTCTGACATAAAATAAGACAAGCCACAAATGGTGACTGGCCTGGTCGTCCATCTTCACCACCGAGCACTTTCCTTCACGGTAGTGAAGGTTTAACATCATTTCCCTATAAAAGCTAGGGGCGAACAGGTGCACCAAATGTCACACCGTTAGTTCGACCCCGACAAGTTAGCCAAATTTGGTCAACGTTATGATAACTTTGTAGACGTATGGTGAAAGATGAGCAGATCAAACGTCGTAGTGGAGACAAAATTCTTCCACCAACGGAAGAAGAGGGAGTAAGAAACCGATGAGGAATGGGTAGGCGTATGAAGCGCAGTACCCAGGACGATGACCCTACACCACGTCCCCTTCAGCCGGGATCAGTTCGACCTGATTGGGAATACCAAACTTAGCTTTGAATTCAGCTAACTCTTTGGATTCCATCGTCGATAGAAAATTTCCGAGTGCAACGTCCAGTGATCGGGTGAGATTGGACCTGGCTTTGAGGTTGCGGGGGAGTATCTCCTCCACAAACGAAAAAGCTTCATCCTCAACAATGGTGGAAATGCTCTCCTCATGAGTAGGAAACACAACCACCAACGGAGTAACGCAACTCCCTTAACCAGCATATGAGGATAAGTTTGACATACTTTGAGATAATAAAGAAGAATACAAGAAAGAGAGATTGGGATACGGCGTAGGGAAGAAGAGCGGAGAAAGAAGATTCAAAGAAGAAAGTTGATATCTCAATACTTTAGGAAATTGAAAGTTCAAATTCAGGTTTAACAAACCCTATTTATAGAAATTAAGGCACCAAAACCCGAACTGTTTTGCCTTAATAGGCACCAAACCCGAAACGAGTCATCATAATTGGCACCAGAATCGAAATAACAGATCCAATAAAAGGTCACACTTAAATCAAAGCAATGCATCGTAAATATGATCACCATGACACATACGTCATGACGTCACCCCATCTCTTGGACCAGATGGCTCCAAAAAATCACCCGGGAAATTTAAGGGATTTGAAACACTCGGCCCACAGACAGCCACGTTGCCTTCTTTCCACGGAGACTATGATCTGTATAGTCTGCTCGATAAGATTGACCATGAATATCATTATTCGCTCATTGAACTTGCCTGCTAGGACGACCTCAACAAGCAGAGAGACTAACTGTATGGACAAAAAATTATCTTTGATATGATTAAAGCGTATCAACATTAAGAGGGCCTTCATGGGCTGCCATGTGTCATTGGTATGACTTCGACAAAGGCCTGGCCATGGTCGAAGTGGTCCCTTAAGAGATGAAGGGAGAAGTCGATGAGTCATTAAAGATGAAGGTCGATGAGTCATTGAAGATCAAGGTCGAGGTCGACCATTAATCGTAGACAGAGTAATAATGGCTAGTTTTAAGATAAGGCACTAAAGAGAATATTCTAGTAGATATTCTCTGGACCTGTACTATTAAGGTTTTTAGGTATATGTTCCCCATAAATAGAAAGAGACATAATGACATGGGACATAAGATATTCACTTGTAAGAAAATACATTGATTTTTTCTATACAATCTAGCTTTATTGCAAACCTACAATATATACCTTTTTCTTCAGAATCTTGCATAACTTTTTCACACGATCGAAGAACAATCTGGACATTCGAAGGCTCATCAATCATTCATCATTGTCAGAAAGAACATCCACAGATCTCATCTTTTTCGGGTGACTCACATGTTTTTATTTACTTAAATGTCATTCATTACTATTTATTGTTATTTAATGTTATCCCCTTGCTTTTGGGTCATTGAATGATGCTAGTGTTATCAACATTTATTGCTACTTGGATAATATATGTATTATCTTACTACAAAATCAGTTAACATATCCTTTGAATATTAATATTTTCTAAGATTGACTCTATCTTATTAATTTTAATTGTCTAATCCCAAATCTAAAGTTTGGGTCAAACAATGATGTATTTAAATTAATTGAAGCCTCAAAACAGAAAAAAAAAAAATGTTCAATTTTGATAGTCCCACTCCTTAGCCCGACAAGGCACGGGATCAGAATTGTGTAATGAGACACCCTTACACAAAGGGAAAGTTACAGTACCGTTTTGTTCCCTATCTTCAAGAAAAAGCAAACCCTCCAAATAAAAACAGTAAACAGGAACAATCAATTGACCTCACATAAAGGACAAGTTTGTTAATGCAATGTGGATTTGCCACGATCTTTCAGTATCTCTGTGTATCTCTTTACTAGTACTACTGTGCACTAACCCCATATAATATAAGTATCAACATTCTGTGTATCTATATATTTACTTGATCCCCCCATTTGTGTGTTGGATTCTTTTTCTGTGGTTCCATCTTTAGATGCACAAATATACAAATCATTTTATTAATATATATATATATATATATATATATATATATATATAACTATTATTTAGGATGTACCTAGATACAAAAAGGAGATGAATTTTGTTGTATCCGATTTACACATATATTAAAGAACTTGATACTTTAACGTTAGAGTACAAGACACAAACAAAAAGTGAAGTGCAGAAACTAAATAAAAAATCATTTTTACGTGAAAAATCTTCATGCTCGAGAAAATAAAAACTACGATCTATCCTCCTAGGATTTGCCTCAAAACTTTACTAACTTGAAATAGTGCTTTCAGGTTACAACTCAATAACCAAAAAGACTTACTCTAGTACCTAACCGTTACAATCAACTCAATTGTAGCTATCCTTTTCTAAACTATACACTCTAGCCTACAAAGCTAAAACAAACTCTTTAGAATAATTTACCTACAATTACACTTTTCACTAAGAAAAAAGGGTTAAAACTAAATAACAATTGACTCAAACCTAAATAATTAAAGAACTTCAGCAACTTCATCTTTTAGACCTGGTTCTTTAGTGAAGCAATGCGACAATCCGATAGATCGTTTTGAGCACTAGCCTTAATTTTTGTATTTCGAGACATTTCATAGAATCATTTGACATATCTTGATTCGCGTACATGATTTGTGTCGCTTTTCGGAATTTTTTACGAAACTTTGAAGAAAATGGGATTTTTTGCCTTAAAATGAGACTTGTGTTGACCACGCTCAATATGTTTGGTAAATGTCCTCGGATCGGTATTTTGAAAATGTCGGTAGGTTCGTATGATGTTTTTGAACTTGTAAGCATGCCGGTTGGTGTCCGGGGTGATCCGAGTGCATTTCGGCGCGTTATGTGAAAAATTGTAGAATTGAGTTTTTAAGATAAAATCTTGAATTTTGATGACCGATTCTTGTTACTTTATGTTATTTTGATGATCTAAGTTAGCGAGCAAGTTTGTAGGATGTTATTACACTTGTGTGCATGTTTGATTTGGATCCCGAGGGGCTCGAGTGAGTTTTGGATGTGTTGCGAAATTGTGTTAAGATTGTTGGTGCAAGCTTGCAGCCTCACATTTGCAAGGTCTAGCTCGCATTTGCGAACCTCACTTTTGCGGTCAAGAACATTTGTGAACATTGGTAGAGGGATAGATCTTCGTATTTGCAAAGAATGAGTTGTTTTTGCGAAGTTTACTATAGTCTCTTTTGCGACTCTGGCATCGCATTTGCGATGCATTGTGGTGTTCGACAGCTTCACATTACGAAGCTTGATCGCATATGCAACATTTGCGAAAGTTTTGTCGCACTTGCAACTTCTGCATGAATGTTGCACTAGTTTCTTTGGCAATCAGTGTTTCGCAAATGCAGGCTTCGCAATTCGAATAAGGGTTCGCAATTGCGATACCTGCAGCTGGGTAAAAGAGAAAAAAATCGGGACTTAGCTCATTTTACACCATCTTTCAACCGTAAATACTCTAAGGTGATTTTCTTGAGTGTTTTTCTTCCCAAGATCATTGGTAAGCAACGTCAACAAGTTTTCATTAAATTTTCATTACTCACCATGATTTTTTAACTGAAGGGGGAGCCTTGGCGTAACTGGTAAAGTTGTTGCCATTTGACCAGGAGGTCTCGGGTTCGAGTCGTGGAAACATCCTGTTGCAGAATGCAGGATAAGGTTGCGTATGATAGAACCTTCTGGTCCGACCCTTCCCCAGACCCCGCGCATAGAGGGAGCTTAGTGCACCGAGTTGCCCTTTTTCATAAATTTTTAACATCAAATCTAAGAATTTCATGGTAAAAATTAGGGATTTGGGTCGAATTTAGGAATTTTATAAAATTAAGGTCAGATTTCCAAACAAATCACATAATCGGGCTCAGTGGTGAATGGGTAATTGGGGTTTGATTCGAATCTCAGATTTCAACCAAGACAGCCTAGGGTTGACTTTTATTGACTTTTTCGAAAATGATCAAAATTTAACTTTTTCATTCGTGGGTAGTTTGTTTGATCAATAATTGGCTAGATTCGGTTGGTTTGTTGGTTGTTCGAAAGTCAAAGTCGTGATTGGTTATTGATTTAGTTGTGAAAAGAGGTAAGTGACGTGTTTAACTTTAGCTTGAGGGAATTAGGGCTTCTTGGTCTATCTGTTACGTGAACTATTTCTGGGGAAGACGTATATGTGAGGTGACAAGTGTATATGCATTGTCAGGGGTTAAAGCATGTGGGTTGGGATATTTACTTTTATATCTCTATTTATTCTATGTTATACTTCGTTACACACTTTGATTTGCTACATCTTCTTACTTGTCACTCATGCCTTATTTGCTATTTGTCAATTAGTTGCTACATGTTTCGGTTTATTTATTCTTTAATCAATACTTGCTTACCTGCTATATGTTCCTATATGTATTAACTGTATATCTTCATTGATGCATGTCTTTACTTGCCTTTATTGTCCTTACCTTACTTGTGCACTTTAATATATTGTGTCTGATTGTGAAAGTATTTTGGCTATTCTTGTATTGATGAGTTGTTGAGGTTTGTGAATACGAGGTATTGATTATTCTCTGTTTGTATGGTTAGTTCCTTGATGTTATATACGCTTTATTTACTTTTATATTGAGATTACGGAATTTGGTTGTGTTGAGTAGTTCATGCCGATTTCACGCCACAAAAGATATTAATATAATATTGAGATCAGGTTGCACACTATAACAGATACTGTAAAATGATATTGAGATTTGGTTGCAGGTCGCAGCAACAGATACTGTAAAATTATCATAATACCATAAAATAATATTATGATAATTATTGGGATCGGATTCAAACAACAACAAAGTATGATGTGTTTTTTCTATTTGTAGTTGTAGTGATTTATCTCAGTACGTGATATGAGGTTATAAGATGATGTTATCCTGGGGACATATATTAGATTACATTCAAGTCCCATTCTTATGAGTTTACTGCTTCATATATATTTTTGTTTTTCATTTATTATTATTTGTACATGATTATTGTGAGTGTCATCACTACTTCGCCGAGGTTAGGCTCGACACTTACAGAGTACATGTGATCGGTTGTACTCATACTATACTTCTACGCTTCTTGTGCAGATCCCGGTGTTTGTCCCAATGGCGCATAGAGGATTCTTGCTCATATCAATTTGTTCAAGAGATTTGAGGCAGAGCTACATGACGTTCGTAGTCCCTGAAGTCCCCCATCTATTTTGTCCTTACTATTTATTTTGTTTCAAACAATTGTATTTCATTCAAATCATATTTGTAGTATTCTAGTTGCTAATGTACTTGTGACTCGAGATTTTTGGGAATGAGTATAGACCATGTTATTTTTGGATTTATAATATGTATTTCAGTTTTTACCAATCGTTGATTATTATTATTATTATTATTATTATTATTATGTTTTAAATTTTTAAAATTCGTTAATTCTATGGTTGACATCCACTTGCCTAGCAAGTATATGTTAGGCGCCATCACGACCCTGTGGTTGGGATTTCAGGTCGTGACAAGTTGGTATCAGAGCACTAGGTTGCATAGGTCTCACGAGTCATAAAAAAGCCTAGTAGAGTCTGGGGGATCAGTACGGAGATGCCTATACTTATATTCTAGAGGCTACACGACTATAGGAAAATTTCACTTCTTTCTTTCTCTATCATGCGATTTTATTCCATCATTGAGTTTGAATCATTCTAGTTTGTTCTCTCACAGATGGTGAGGACATGCACAACAGTCACAGTCGAGCAGGAGCCAAAGCCCCAGGTTGTAACCACTACCAGGGGTAGGGGTCAGGGCTGAGGTCGAGCCAGAGGCAGAGTTAGAGCTCAACCTAGAGCCCGTACAACAACACCTATTGCAAGGCCACAGATTGATCAAAAGGAGGAGATCCTAGATACAGCCATGCTAGTTGGACCATCTTAGGTCCCAAAGGGGTTCATTTCCACCCACATACTTTAGGACGCTATAGTCTGCCTATTTGGTCTTATAGAAGCCTTGACCGGTGTATTTCCTATAGCATCAGTCATCTCTCATGATGGAGGAGGATCCCAGACTCCCACTAGTCACATACCAGAGTATATGTCTCATGGATATCAGACTCCAGTTTTTCCAGCAGTGAGAGTGGTCCAGCCTGTTGTTTCTACACAATTTAGGGAGGGACCCGCTATAACGACAGAGTGGTTGGACAGATTTACCAGCTCTTCTCTATTCATTTTGGTGATACACCTTCTGATGACCCTAAAAATTTCTTGGATTGTTTCCATGAGGTACTGCACAATATAGGTATAGTGGAGTCCAATGGAGTCGACTTTGCAGTGTTTCAGATGACTTGCTCTTCTAAGAGATGTTGGCAAGAGTATGTTCGTGTTAGACCAGTAGGTTCACCTCCACTCACTTGGTATTAGTTATCACATTTATTCTTGGAGAATTTTATCCCCTTCACTTAGAGAGAGGATCTACGAATCCAGTTTGAGCGCCTACAGTAGGGTAGCATGACTGTAACCCAGTATGAGACCAGAATTGTGGATCTATCATGCCATGGAGCTATTCTGATCCCTACTAAGAGGGATAAGGTTAGGAGATATATAGGTGGCCTTACTTATAATATCAGGATGCAGATAGCCAGAGAGACTATAGATGATGTCTCTTTTACTCGGGTTGTAGAGATAGCTAGGCGAATCGAGAGGATTCATAGTTAGGGTAGAGAGGCGGCATCTGAGAAGAGGCCTCATCATTTCGGTGGTTTCAGTGGTGCCTCATCTAAAGGTAAGGATTCATTCGATAAAGGCTATCCTATGAGACCCATCCAGTCAACACAGTAGGTGTCTCATGGTTCTTCAGGATGGTCACAGCGCGTATGAGTCTCATTCTGAGTAGCGGGTATTCCGTGTACCTTCAACTCCTATTAGTGCACCACCACTACAGAGTTACTACGTTGGTCATTCGGGTCATCAAGGATGGTCCAAAACTTAGCAGTTATGCCAGCCGCGGAGTTTCTTTGAGTGCAGCACCGCAACTCATATCAGAATGTACTCTCTTAGATTGAGGAGTAGCAGATCACATGAGGATACTCGTCCTATGATTCCGGCACCAGTTTCTCCACCACCCGCTCATCCAGTTAGAGGCGGTGGTCAGGCAGCTCGAGGTGGTAGTCAGGCCGTTAGAGGTGGAAGTCAGCTAGTTAGGGGCCATACGAGAGACAGAGGTAATATTAGTAGGGATTAGCCTCGTTGCTATTCCATCCTAGCTAGGCCTGAGGGAGAGTCATTTAATGCGTTCATCACAGGTATTCTTCCAGTTTGCCATAGAGATGCATCAATTTTATTAGATCTGGGTTGCACTTATTCGTATGTGTCATCCAATTTTTCTTCAAATTGGGATATGTCTTGTGGTTCATTGAGTGCTCCTATTTACGTGTCTACACCTGTTGGGGATTCGATTGTGGTAGACCGTGTTTATCGCTCATTTGTGGTCTCTATCTGGGATTATGAGACTAGGGTAGACCTTTTGTTATTCAGTATGGTGGAGTTTGACATGGTGTTAGGCATGGATTGGTAGTCTCCACATCACGCTATCTTGGATTGTCACTCCAAGATTGTGACATTAGCCATGCTGGGATTTCCTTGATTGGAGTAGAGAGGGACTCCTGGTCACTTCACTAGCAGGTTCATTTCATAGGTGAAGTCTCGGCTTATGGTCGATAAGGGGTGTCTAGCCTATTTGGCCTATATTCGTGATTCTAATGCATAGGTACCTTCCATGAATTCGGTTCTTGTTGTTCTTGAGTTCCCAGCGGTGTTTCTTATTGACTTGAGGGGCATGCCACCCGATAGAGATATCGACTTTTGCAATTACTTGTTTTGAGAACTCAGCCCATTTCCACTATGTCGTACCATATGTCCCCGTTTGAGTTGAAAGAATTGAGGGAGTAATTGCAGGATTAAATGATAAGGAATTTATTAGACCTAGTGTCTCTCCTTGGGGGTGCACTTGTGTTGTTTGTGAAGAAGAATGATGGCTCTATGAGTATGTATAGTGACTACAAGAAGCTGAACAAATCTATTATCAAGAACAAGTATCCATTGTCGAGGATTGGTGGCTTATTTGACCAGCTTCAAGGAGCCAAGGTATTTTCGAAGATTGATTTGAGGTATGCTACCATCAATTGAATATTAGGGCATCTGATGTACCTAAGACAGCTTTTCAGAATTGGTATGGTTAAAAGAAGTTCTTACTGCTGTCATTTGGCTTGACTAATGTATCATCAACCTTTATGGATTTGATGAACCGGGTGTTAAAGATATATCTGGATTCTTTTGTGATTGTCTTCATTAACGGTATCTTAGCTTACTCCCTTAGTCGATAGGAGCATGAGCAGCATATGCAGATCATACTTCAAAGTTAGAGGGGTCGTCAGTTATATGCCAAGTTTTTAAAGTATGAGTTCTGTTTGGATCTGGTTGCCTTTTTTGGCCATGTTCTATCTTCCGAGGAAATTAAGGTGGATCCAAAGAAGATTGAGGCAGTTCAGAACTGTCCTAGACCTACGTCGCTACAAATATTCGAAGCTTCTTGGGTTTGGCGGGTTAGTATTGTCGACTCTTGGAGGGATTTTCATCTATCTCAACCCCATTGACCAAGTTAACCCAGAAGGGTGCCCTTTTCAGATGGTCTAACGAGTGTGATTTGAGCTTTCAAAAGCTCAAGACTGGATTAGCTACAGCCCCATTGTTGGTGTTACCTACCAGTTCGGAATCTTACATCGTGTATTGTGATGCATCGCATATTGGGCTTAGCACGGTATTGATGTAGGACGGTAGAGTGATTGTCTACACGTCTTGACATTTGAAGGTTCGTGAGAATAATTACGTTGTGCATGACTTAGAGTTGGAAACCATTGTTAACGCGCTGAAGATTTGGAGGCACTATGTATACTACATTCCATGTGAGCTCTATACTGTCCGTCGAAGTCCCCAGCACATGTTCAAGCAGAAAGACCTCAATTTGCGGCAGCAGAGATGGTTAGAGTTGATGAAAGATTATTATATCACCATATTATATCATCCAGGGAAGGCCAATGTAGTGGATGATGCATTGAGTAGGAAGGCTGAGAGCATGGGTAGTTTGGCATATTTACTGGCAGTGGAGAGGCCACTAGCTATGGATGTTCAGGCTTTGGCCAACTGATTTGTGAGATTGGATGTTTCGGAAACTAGCCGAGATCTTGCTTGTGTTGTGGAATAGTCATCTTTTTTAGAGCATATCAAGGCTCACCAGTTTGATGATCCTCACTTGTTGGTGTTAAAGGACACGGTGCAGCGGGGTAGTGCTAAGGAGATTGTGATTAGAGATGATAGTGTTATCTGGCTCCAGGACCGAATTTGTGTTCCAAATGTTGATGGGTTGAGAGAGTTTATCCTCGAGGAGGCTCCAATTTTCTCTATTCCATTCACCCTGGTGTCACGAAGATGTAGTGTGACCTAAAATATCCCCATTGGTGGTGGAGAATGAAGAAAGATATTGTTGCTTATGCCTCTCGGTGTTTGAATTGTCAATAGGTGAAGTAAGAGCAATGGAAACTAGGTGGGTTGACTCAGACATTAGAGATACCAGAGTGGAAGTGGGAGTGCATCACTATGGACTTTGTGGTAGGCTTACTGTGGACCTTGAGGAAATATGACACAGTCTGGGTTATTGTGGAACAATTTAACTAAGTTTGCACACTTCATTCTGGTGATGAATTCCTATTCATCAGAGCAAATAGCTCAGATTTACATCCGGGAGATTATCCGCCAGCACGGCGTGCCTATTTCCATCATTTCAGACCATGACATGCAGTTCACATCGCATTTTTGGAGAGTCGTGCACTGTGAGTTGGGCACACGGGTCGACAAGGGTCGAGTTGAGTACCGAGTTTCATCCTTCTACGGATGGACAAACAGAGTGCACTATTCAAATATTGGAGGATTTGTTGCGGGGAAGCTCTATGGATTCCGTGAATCAATGGGACAAGTTTTTACCTCTAGCGAAGTTCGCGTACAATAATAGCTATCAGACGAGCATCTAGATGGCTCCATACGAGGCCTTATATAGGAGGCGATGTCGCTTGAGATCGAATGGTTTGAACCCAGAGAGGCCAGATTGTTAGACACTGATTTAGTCTGTGATGCTATGGAAAAGGGTTAAGGTGATTCCAAAGCAACTTCGTACAGCTCAGTTAAGGAAGAAAAGTTATGTGGACCGGAAGGTTTGAGATGTGTCTTACATGGTAGGTGATAAGGTTCTTCTCTTGGTGTTGCCTATGAAGGGTGTGATGCAGTTCGGGAAGAAGGGCAAGTTGAGCCCGAGGTGTATTGGTTCGTTTGTAATCTTAGAGAGAACTGGGGATGTTGATTATAGGCTTGCATTGCCTCCTAGACTAGTAAGGGTACATCCGGTATGTAACGTCTCCAAGATTCAGAAGTACGATGAGGACAGGTCACGTGTTTTGACTTCATCACGGTTCAGCTTGATGAGAATATTGCCTATGAGGAACAGCTGGTGGCTATTCTAGACCGGCAGGTTCCTAAGCTGAGATCAAATAGTTTTCCTTCTGTGAAAGTGCAATAGAGAGGTCAGCCAATTGAGGAGGCTACATGGGAGTTTGAGCCCGATATGCAGAGTAGATACACCCATTTTTTTACCAGTCCAGGTACTTTTTTGTGTCCGTTCAAGGATGAATGTTTCTTTTAGAGGTGGAGAATGTGACGATCTGATAGGTCATTTTGAGCACTAGCCTTAATTTTTGTTCTTCGAGACCACTCGTAGCTTTATTTAATGTTTTTTGATTTGCATGCATGGTCCGTGTAGCTTTTCAGAAAGCTTTTACGTTAAATTTTGAAGAAAATACGATTTTGGGCTAAAATGAGACATGAGTAGACCACGGTCAACATTTTTGGTAAGCGCCTCATAGCGGTGCTTTGACGATTCTGGTAGGTTCGTATGATGTTTTTGGACTTGTACGCATGTTTGGTTTGGGTCTGAGGTGACTCGAGCGCATTTCAGTGCATTATGTGAAATACTGTGGAATTGAATTTTTAAATTGAAATCTTGAGTTTTGATGATTGATTCTTGTTATTTGATTTTGTTTTGATCATTTAAGGTAGCGATCAATCTTTTAGGATGTGACTACACTTATGTGCATGTTAGGTTTGGAGTCTGAGGGGCTCGGATGAGTTTCTGATGCGATGTGGAATGGTATTGTGATTGCTGGTGCAAGGTTCTGCTGGTGCAACTTTGCAGATCTCGCATTTGCGAGCCTCACATTTGCGGTCAAGTGATCGCATTTGCGAACATGGGTAGGGGGCTGGTTCTTCGCGTTTTCGAAGAATGAGTCTCTTTTGCGAAGTTTACTGTCTTTGTTTTTGTGATTCTGGCGTCACATTTCCGATGCAGTGGCTTGCATATGCAAGGGGGTGACCTTCGTAAATGCGAAAGTTCCATCACATTTACTACTTCTGCATGAGTGTTGCATTTGTGCTTATGAAATCAGTGTTTCGCAAATGCGGGCTTCGCAATTTGAACAAGGGTTCGCAAATGCAATACCTATAGTTGGGTAAAAGAGGGAAAATCGGGATTTAACTCATTTTACACCATTTTTCAACCCTAGATACTCTAGAGGCAAACTGTTTTGAGAGCTTTTCTTCCCAAAATAATTGGTAAGAAACTTCAACTAGTTTTCAATAAATTTCTATTACTTTTCCTGAATTTTTAACATCAAATCTAAGAATTTCATGGAAGAAATAGGGATTTTGAGTAGAATTTGGGGATTTTATACAATTGAGATCTTGACCTCAAATTGAGGTTGGAATTCAAAATAAATCACATAACTGGGCAAGGTTGAATGGGCAATCGGGTTTCGGTTTGAATCTCAAATTTCTACCAAGTGAGCCTGAGTTGACTTTTGTTGACTTTTTTAAAAATGATCAAAGTTGAACCTTTTTTCAATAGTGAGTAGTTTCTAAAGTTTATTTTGTTTGATCAATAATTGGCTAGATTCAGTTGGTTTGAGGCTTGTTTGAAAGGTAAGACCGTGATTGGTTTGTGATTCAGTTGCGAAAAGTGGTAAGTGTTGTGTTTAACTTTAGCATGAGGGAATTAGGACTTGTTGGTCTATTTGTTGCGTGAACTATATGTGGGGACGATGTATATGCGAGATAACGAGTGTTTATGCATTGTCATGGATAAAAGCATGTTTGGGCTATTTACCTTTATATCTTTCTTTATTCTATTGTATATTTCATTACACCCTTTGATTTGCTACATGTCCTTACTTGTTCACTCATGTCTTATTTGATATTTTTCAATTAGTTGCCACATGTTTTGGTTTATTCATTCATTAATCAACACTTTCTTACTTGCTATATGTTCCTACATGTATTAATTGTATATCTTCATTGATTCATGTCTTTACTTGCCTTTCTTGTCCTTACCTTACTTGTGCACTTTATTATATTGTGTCTGATTGTGGCAGTATTTTGGCTATTCTTGTATTGATGAATTGTCGAGGTTTGTGAATATGAGATATTGGTTACTTTTTGTTTGTATTGGTAGTTCCTTGATGTTCTATACTCTTTATTTCCATTTGTCTAAGATTATAGAATTTGGTTGTGTTGAGTGGTTCGTGTTAATGAGTTGATATTGGGAACGGGTTGCACGCTGTAACAGATATTAATATAATATTGAGATCAGGTTACACACCGCAATAGATATTGTGAAATGATATTGGGATCGGGTTGCACGCCGCAATAGATATTGTGATAAATTTTGGGATCGGGTTGCACGCTACAACTGAGTCTGATGTGTTGTAGCTATTTGTTGTTGTAGTGCTTTATCTCAATACTGTGATACGAATTATGAGATAATATTATTCTCGGCCCCTCTGTTAGATTACCTTTAGGTCACGTTCTTATGAGTTCATCACTTCATCTACATTTCAATTTTTCTTTTATTATTATTCGTATGGGTTGATTGTGAGTGTTCTATCATAGCCTCGTCAGTACTTCGTCGAGGTTAGGCTCGACACTTACAAAGTACATGGGATCGGTTGTACTCATATTACACTTCTATAATTCCTGTGCGGAGCCCAGTACTGGTCCTAGCAGCACTAGAGGAGTCTTGCCCAAATCGATTTTCTCTGGAGACTTGAGGTAGAGTTGCACGACGTTCGTAGTTCCTGAAGTCCCCCTTATATTCTGTCTTTGCTGTTTATTTTGTTTCAAATCATTGTATTTCATTTAGACCATATTTTTAGTATTTTAGTTGCTCATGTAGTTGTGACTCGGAATTTTTGGGAATTAGTATAGACCGTGTTATTTATGGATTTATCGTATGTATTTCAGTTTTTACCAATCGTTAATCATTATTATTATTCTATTTTAAATTGTTAAAATTTGTTAATTCGATGGTTGACATCGACTTTCCTAGTAAGAAGATGTTAGGCGCCATCACGGCCCCGTGGCTAAGATTCCGGGTCGTTACAAGCAGCTTGAATCCTTGAAAGCATCTGTTGCTATGAATTGTTATTTTCCTTGAGTAAATTCTATGAACTGTGTTAAATAGACTAAGTCTTTAATTGCATCAATTTGATGCTTTATATAGGAGTGAGCTTGGCCGAATCTTTTTTTGATTTTAGCTCCAAAACATAAAATAATTCAGCTACCTCTAAAGAAAAATAAATCCTAAAAGAACTTTATTTTATTTCCTTAAAAGACTCATTTATGTGTTTTTCTTTTCATGCAAGTATTTTCATAATTGGAACCCTTGTTAACCACAAATTCCAGCAGATAATATTTTCTTAGTAGTCTGATCATATCCAACTTTGTCTAATAAAAGGACTAGTGGTCGTGGCAAATATAATGGTCTAAGAGTGTAAAATCGATTCCCATCAAAAATTAACTTATTAATTACGACTATCTTTATCAAAAAATTCAACTCTCAATATAGCAAATAATAACTTTTTGATTGTTTTACTACTAATGTCAAGTCATATAATGCTGTAAAATTATAACTAAATAAATTGAAGGTTGCAAACAAGATTATGGAAGCCTAGGGTTGTGATTTCCCTAAATGTCATATTCCCTTCCACTACATCACCTACAATTTCGCCTAAATTTTCTCTTGATCATGATCACTTTACATATTGCAATTTTCTCCCAAATAACTATACTTTAAAATCATTTTCTTTCAAATTATGATAGTTTTACTTTCTTTTCGCTCACTAAAATCATGTCAAGGTTTTGTTATTTCTAAACTCGTCTTTAAACCCTTTGAATTGATTTCTCATATACTTTAGGAGTAAATTGTTCAAAAATTACCTAAATATGCACTCTTCTCTTAAGCGATAAATAATAAATATGCACAGTTAATTAAGGGCCCTTCGATCAACTATGATAATCACATAATTGAACAAGATAACAATATCCTTATAAAAAGTCATCCTCCAAGAGGTTCTATCAACACTTGGATATGAAAATTAGCTGCTCATAACATTTTGCATGACTACAATATTAGAATTCATCACCAATAATAGAAAAAGGAAAAAGAAAGATAAAAATTCATTTTAAAATCTTTTGCATTTCTCCTATCTTGTTCTTACCTTCAAAGATGTTGCATAACCATTTAAAATAAGCTCCAAGTTGTATTTACACTGAATATGTAATGACCCGACCGATCGTTTTGAGGTCTAGCGCATCGTTCAGCGGTTTGAAATCATGAGTAGCTCCACTTCAGATATTGTGACCCGTGGGCATGGTCGGAATTGAATTTCAGAAAGTTTAGAGTTGATTTGAAAAGAAAATTCTCATTTCAGAAATCTTAAGTTGGAAGAATCAACTAAGATTGTAATTTTGAGTAAGCGACCTCCGAATCAGGATTTGAAGGTTCCTGCAAGTTCATATGATGATTTCAGACTTGATCGTATGTCCGGATCGGGTTTTGGATAACCCGGGAGCATTTCAGTGCATATTGTGGAAGTTAGCATTTTAGAAGAATTTCATAAATTTGGGATTGAAGCGCATTTCAGTGATGTTAATGTCCGTTTGGGATTCTGAGTCTGGGAATATCTTTGTATGGTGATTCTGGAGTAGGGAGCGCGATCAGAAGTGAATTTGGATGTCCGTAAGTCATTTTGGAGTCATTTGGCTAAAGATGGAAATTTGAAGGTTTTTGAGAAATTCGACCGGAAGTGGAAGTTTTGATATCGAGGTCAGAATGCGATTCCGGGAGTTGGAGCAAGTCCGCAATGTTGAATATGACTTGTGTGCAAAATTCGAGGTCAATCGGACATGATTTGATAGGTTTCAGCATCGGATGTAGAAGTTGGAAACTTCTAAGTTCATAAAGTTGGGATTTGGGTGCGATTCGTGGTTTCAATGGTGTTTGATGTGATTTGATTCCTCGAGCAAGTTCGCATTATGTTTTGGAACAGGTCGGTATGACTGGACGGGGGGTCCCTTGGGCCTCGGGTCGATTCCGGATTGTTAACGGATGAATATTTGAAGTTGAAGAAAGCTGAAGGTTGTTGTCATATGGTGTGACCTCACCTGCGAGGCTTTGGCCGCAGGTGTGGAGCCACAGGTGCGGCTAAGGGCGCCGCAGGTGCGAAGTTGGGCTGGAGCCAAGGAGGCCGCAGGTGCGGGAGATTTGGGCGTACCTGCGGAAGCACATGTGCGATAAGGGGGCCGCAGGTGCGGAAATCTGCCTGGGTAGAATGTTTTTAAACAAGGATTCTCTGTTCATTTTCTTCATTTCTTCTTTGGCTTAGGCGATCTTGGGAGGCTTCAAAGAGAGGATTCCTTCATGCAATATCAAGGTAAGTAACTCCTTCATGCTTCTAAGTTAAATACAAGACTATATGCATGTATTAGCCATGGAAATTGGTAGGAATTTGGGAAATTATTGAAGAACCTAGAAAATGGAAATTTGATTTTTAGCCACGAGTTGAGCATGAATATTTGAGTAAATTGTATAATGGAACTAGTAAAGCTATGGGTAGAATGTATCTTCGAGAAATTTTTGATTACGGGCACGTGGGCCTGAGGGAATTTTAGTCATTTCACTAAGCGTGGTTGGGAAATTATATAATTTAGAATTGTTGCATATATTAGAGTATATTTTCATTGGGTTGTATTGGATAGTTTTGGGGCGTTGTGCGTCCGTTTGGGAGTCATCGGAAGGGCTTGGAGGCCGGTTATGGAATGTCGGAGCGAGGTAAGTCTCCTTTCTAACTTTGTAAGGGTTAATTGTCCCCCTAGGTGAATTAATTAAGTATATGCTATTATCTTCGGGGGCTACGTACGCACAAGGTGACGGGAGTCCGTGCGTAGCTACTATTATGCCATGTCCGGGTAGTCTAGGACCCACTATCATGCCTTATGTGTTGTACATGTAATCCTGCATGTAATATTAAACTGCTAACATAATCAAAATCGTAATTAAATATCTAAAGAAGACTAGAGTCCATTTCCCTAATCATCTAGAAAGAGAATTGATTCTTCTGTGGATAATTGTGTACCTGGTAGGGTTGTATTATGGAATATCATTAGACTTGACAATGAGTTTCAAAACAAAGATTTTAAAAACTATATTTCATGTTCCTTTAAAAAGAATTTTACCACTTTCCTGAGTAAAACTGCTTTCTTGATAAAAATGTGGACTCATTGTGTGAACATGTGTAACTTCGGGTGCCTGAGTCGCATGGATGATTCGCGAGCAGGATGACCCTGTATTTGTGTGTATTTATATGAGCACCTGAGTCGCAGGTATGATTCGGAAGCAGGCTAGCCTTATTATTTTATGTATAACGGCGTCGCATGATCGATTCGCGAGCAGGGCAGAGAGATGCATGTATGGTTCGAGTCGTTCGACCCTTCGACAGTGCACAATTTATTATTGTTGGTCCGTGCCGTTCGACCCTCGGCATTGCTTGCGCATGATATTTACTGCGTAGTTTCTATGATTTTACCTGATTACTGGCCTGAAAAATTAAGTTGTCAATTGAAATGACAGAGATTTAAGGTTATTAAAAAGATTTTGGAAGAGGTTGTTCCTTCCCGTCGATTAAATTTTTATTTGATTAAATCACCCATGTTGATTAATTGTTATTAATATGACGAAGATATAAAGTGTTAAACGTGAACAGAGTTGAAAATATCTATCCCTAATTTTTAATAAATTGCCTATGATAATCATGCTTAGTGTCACACTTAAATATTCTAAATTGACCTTTAGTAAGTGTCTAATTTGACGTCTCGTCACTACCTCTCTGAGGTTAGGCGGGCGACTTACTGAGTACACGTTGTTTTTATACTCATGCTACACTTGTTGTGCATTTTATTGCACAGGTACTTTCATAGCAATGTGGAGGATTTCAGAGACTTTAGCGAGCTGCATCATCCGGAGGCGATCCGCAGCTGACAGAGTCTCCCTCGTTCTATATTTATTTTCATTTTTAAATTTTCTAGTCCAATTTGTATTTTGCACAGGTTTAGTGATGATTGTATATTCTTAGAAATAGCTCATGTACTTGTGACACCGAGTCCAATGTGTTAGGATATATCTGTTAAAAGTGTAATATTTAAACTATTTTTTTACATAACAGATTGTTATCTAGTTAATATGTAATGAAGTGCAAGAAAATGTTTTTCATAAATGTTTAAACGGGAAATTATTTTGATTAATAAATGAGTGGCTTGCCTGACAATGATGTCTGGCGCCATCACGACCTTATGGATTTTGGGTCGTGACAGAATAGGATTGATATGGTAGGAGAAACTGAATCGCATGCCTAGGCTTGCGCACGAGACCCCTTGGTACGCTCCCAATTATTCTTGTTTTCCCGTGCAAGGGGTTGGTGCCAAAGTGCTCTACTTAACTGGCTTTTGACTCACCTTCAAGGCGATAGTATGCATGCCTTTCACGCAGGGCACCAATTGTGATACACTCCCAGATTTTTTCTCTTAACTTGTTTTTCATCAAATCATCCAATTTTCCTCAACTTCCATCCAAACATGTTCCTACATATAATAAACATGTGATGAACATATTTTACTGTAACAACCCGATTGGTTGTTTCGAGATCTAGCATGTCGTTTAGCAGTTTGAGGCCTTGAGCAGCTTCACTTTGTGTATTATGACTTGCATGCGTGGTTGGTTTCAATTTTCGAGGAGTTCAGAGTTGATTTGAAACATTAATTCTCAATTCAGAAGCTTTAAGTTGGAAGAGATGACCAAGATATACTTTAAAGTATATGATCTCAGAATCGGAATTTGAAGATTCCAATAGGTTTGCATGATGATTTTGGACTTGGGCTTATATCCGGATCGAGTTTCGGATGGACCGAGAGCATTTCAGCGCATATTGTGGAAAATTATCATTTTGAAGGTTTTGGAATTTCTTAAGCTTGATATTAAGTGGAATTTGGTGTTATGGATTTCCGTTTGGGACTCAAAGCCTTATAATAGGTTCGTACTGCGATTTGTGACTTGTAAAAAAATTTGACGTCATTTCGGAATGTCTAAGCAAGGTTCGGATGCGTTCGACGAAGTTTGAATGTTTGAAAGTTAAGAGGAGTTTTTGATCATTGATTCATGGTATTGATCTTATTCCTGGCATTTCGAGCCTTTGGATAAGTTTGGATAAGGTATTGCGACATGTTGGTGTCATTAGATGGGGTTCTAGGTGCCTCGGGTATGTTTCGGGATGCTATAGATCATTTCTCTATGTTTGGCAGTTTCAGGTTTCTGGTGTTTGGTCTGCATCGCAATCAAGGATGAATGGTCGCGACCGCGAAGGGTTAAGTGGTCTGTTGAAGACTTTGTTCTTCGCGATTGCCAAAAAGGGTTTTGCGATCGTGGAGGTTGTATAGATTTTTCTTCATGTTCATGTAGTGCTAGATGACAACGTGATGTGTGAGTGAGGCTGGCTAGAGTATGGAAGGTTGTTCATCGCGATCGCATGTCCTGGATCGCGATCGCGTTGTGTAATTTCTTATGCTGAGATTTTGGCCTTTGCGTTCGCGGAGCTGAGCTCGCATTTGCATATGCTTGGGAAGTTTAAGCTTCGCGATCGCGAGAGGATCTTTTCGTTTGGGTAGGAGGATTTTATATGCAAGGTTGGTCGGCTTTCGTGATCGCAGGGTGTGTCTGCAACCGTGAAGAAGGGTCGCTGGGCAGAACACTTCTTCAAAATCATGTTTTGGTTCATTTCATCTCATTATTTCTCACTGGATCCAACCTTGGGGGCGATTTGGAGTGTCATTTTAATCATATATCATGAGTTTTGGATCGTTTGGCTTTGATTTGAGGAGTTAGAGTGCCGTTGGAGTTCGTTATCGGAATTCGGAGCAAGGTAAGTTCATGTCTAACCTTGTAAGAGGGAATTCCCTTGTAGTTGTTATATTTGCTATGTGCTATATATAGTGGGGGCTACGCACGTAAGGGTGACGAGTGCCCATGCGTAAGCTAAAATTCATGATTAGGTCTGGGTAGACTTAGACTCATTCCATTCCTTAATTGTATCATTCGAGTTATTATTGCCTGCTTAAATACTTTAAATTACAATATTGCCTAAGATTAGACTTGTGAAGTGTTTAGGACTTGATATTTTAGATATATGGCGAACTACTTGATTAGCAATAGATATTATACTTCCTTCTTACATACCGCCTATGTGTTGTAGCAAACAATTTGAAAAGTTTCTTAAATCTCATAACTCACATATATATTCGTGAATGGGACTAGTGATCTATCAAGTTTCATTATTTCTATGGGATTGAGCTGAACACCTCAGCAGTACCATTATGGATCGAGTCGTACGACTTGGACAGTATTATGAGATGCATCTATGGTCCTCGCCGGTTGACTCTCGGCAGTGTACACGATTGTGGGATCGGGCTGAACGATCTCAGCGGGGATCGGGCGGCTCGCCTTGGCAGCATCAGGAGTAATACTTGATATGGCTTCAGTGTACCCGTGAGTTATCCCTAACTCGGGATGTGACCGTTTATTCGGGGCTGACGTTATGTGTTCCATTTGAGGAAGTACCCGGTATTTGAGAACTTCATGTTTACTCGTCAAGTACTATATGCTACCTCAAATGAATAAGGAAAATCAAGTAGATCTCAAGTCTAAAGTCTAGAAGGAAATTTCATGTGAATTATGACTTCTATCGATTATTACGTATGAATTCTGCCGAGGTCGTACGACCCGATCCACAATAATAATGTACATTGGCGAGGTATTACAGCCCGATCCATAGAAGCATCTCAAATATATTGCTGACGTTGTACGGCCCGATCAATAATTCTATTTCATAACATTGTCGAGGCGTACGGCCCGATCCATAGGCACTACAACAAAAAGGGCCTTTAGCGGCAGTAAGACAATTGCCGCTTACAAAAGGCAAATATGACTGGCTAATGAATATTGGCTGCTAATTATTATGTATTAGCGGCCATTAAAGAGGAAAAGCCGTTAAATTAATTATTTTTACTTTTCATATTCCCTCCAACTTTTTCTTTTCCCTCGAGCCTAAATTTTAGTACTGTATTTACCCCAAAGACTGCAAACAAGAGAAAAAAAGTTACGCTCTAAATCACAGAAAGTATCCTCTCAATTTGTTGGCTCTCTACAACCAGAATTCTTGGCCACCATAACAATTGCTGGTGAGTTGTCTTTCTTTATATTTTTATTTCTACCTTTAGGGTTGGATGATTCAAAATTGGAAGTTGCCGTAATCTTTTTTGACCCAATTAAAAAAACGGCCACCTTTGACGCTTTCTTGTTCCTTGTTCATATTCAATTTCAATATATTCATCGGCGAGACCCATTTAAAGTTCATCTCAAAGTATATGTATTTTTTTCTTTTTGTTGCTTTTTTGCTTTGTATTTTTTTAATGATCATGGTGTCTAGACTAGTCTACCGATACTGAGGTTCAACAGAATGATGAATCAGGTAATACTTTTTGTTTATCTACTCGACATGTTAGTTATTTACTGAATGGTACATCGTTCTTATTTTAATTGTTCCCTAAAGTTTTTTATAAATATTTGTGTGTTGGTTGTGTCCTGCACTCCCATGATCTTACTACAGAAGTATATGCCACTTAAAATTTTTTATTCCGTCGTATATTTTGTTGTCCTTGAGACCTTTTGGTGATAGCATCTTTAGTGGATTTAAAGAAAAATAGAAGATGTTGCACTAATTTGGAAAGAAATTGTTGCATTCTCTATATGGATTTGAGGACCATTAAATCTTTTTCAAATCAGGTAGTTCAGAAAAAAGAAAGATTCATGGACCCACAATATTAAAAGATATCTGAAAACTGCCACCAGGGAAAACAATTAATATACAATTCAATAATCTTAACCAACCCACCAAAAAAGGGGGTCGAAAGCTCGCTAGCTTTCTAAGCATAATTGCTAGAACTCCAGAACTAACACCTCTAAACATAGATGATTGGAGAAGCTTTGCCAAAGAAGAAAAAAAGAAACTGCTAGAGGTTGTGAAGGTATGGAGTTATTATTATTCTTATGATGTGTGAATATAATAATATATTATTTTATTATATGTGATATTATCTTTTAATTATTTTCTTTTATTTCACAGAAGAAGTTCTCTATCCCAACTCGTGGAGAAGCATATGTCATAAAGTTAATAGCAAAGAAATGGAGAGACTACAAATGCAACTTGAAAAATGTGTATACGATAAAATATAAGACCAAAGATGCTTTGCTAAGAAATAAACCAAATCGTCTACCACGAGATCAATGGACCGATCTGGTCTCTTATTGGCTTTCTGATAAAGCTAAGGTATGAATTTTATACTTATAAAAATACACATTTAGTTTTTATTGTGTGATTGTTTTTGTTAGTTTTTATGTATAAATTATTAAATATTACTTTTATGTTGTAATGACAAAAGCGTACACAAGTAAACAGAAATAATAGAGCAAATCAAAAGATGCATCGCACAGGAGGGTCAAAAAGTATTGTCGCCTTGATGGATGAGAAGGTATTCTTGTGTATATTTTAAAATTTAATATTTTAAAACTCTCTTTGGTATGCGTATTTCACATTATTATATTATATTAGGCCAAAAATGGTCATATTAACTCATAAACAACATAAGGATTGTAGACCACAGGATGCGGAGTCTGCAAGGACAATCATAAGATTTCTTCTTTTTTATTTTCTGAATTTCGATTATCTTTTTAGAATTGGGATTATGAGAACTTTATTTGGATTTTTCTGATACCATTATTTGAAATTATATGTAACAATCTAGCTAGTCACTAGAATCATAAATCTCATGTCATAAAAAAAATTTGCCTAATATTTTAATTGCGTGAGGACATGACTAAAAGTGAATAATATGAGAAAAAAAACAGAATTCAGCTTTTACTGCCTTAGTTTACTTCTCAGATGAAAATGATGCAAACCTAAGATTGGGATAACAACTTAGAACATAGTGACTTAGATTGAGGTCATATTGTCTCTTAAAAACTGCAAACTTGGGACCAAAGTGAGCTATGGAGTTATTTAAATCCAAATTTATGATCTCAAAGAGACTAAAACGTTAGTGTATATGGAGATAATATTTTTCACAACTCCCATGATGTGCTATGGTTGGCTACCTCTTAGATATTATTTTGAATTATGACAATCAAAACAAAATGACAAGGAAATCGTTTAATGGTATTAGGGTACAACATTTTAATATGTTGGAGTTTGAATAGTTTTTACTTTAGGGTGCACTCTGATTACCATTACCCAATATTTTGTTTACATCATCTCGAAGTTCCTAAAATTAAAATATGACTTTTAGGTCATTATGAACTATTTCCAATCAGATCGTAGATATTGGTAGCAATAGCAATAAAGCTTGTCACAACAGCTTGAACAATCATGACCAGTGTGATTATCTTGTCTTTCCTTGAAGATAAATCATGGATATCTCAGCAAAAAATGAATTAAGATGTTCACCAGAGAAAAAGAATAAAGAAATCATTCAGATTTTTTATAGAATAAAAGGATGAGGGTAGTAAGATAAAGACCTTAGAGCAATTGCACCTGGAAGCATGTTGTTTTTAGGTAAGTGGCCAACCGACCAAGTTGAGTTCTAAGTGACCTATTGTACATAGGCATGCTAATATTTCTAGATTCATATATAATAAGAGTTTCTTAATATTTTAGATTCTGCTACTGTGAAGTTTACACCATGGCTGAAACTAACTTCTTTTTGGAAGTAAAGTTTGAAAAATGGAAGGTTAAGATCCTCACCAATAAAGTCTATAAGGAGAAATCATAGAATTTGCATGTGGGTTCTATATGAATTACATATTGGATCCTATGTATATTTAATATTTTTTGTTATTAACTTATGTTTCGTTCTAACAATATATGATCAGCATATATTTAATGAACGATTGAGCAACAATGAGGGATCGAATGACCAGCCGCCTCGCGATGTTGCTTAGAAGGAGATGTGTATTCTCAAGTATTGGAAAATGATAAAAGTGGGTATATTCATAGTTTAGGACTTGGTCAAACTTCTTTTTTACTGTGGGATAATAATTCTTCCATAGAAAATAGTGTTTCAGAGGATTCATCTAATGAGGTTATAAAAAATTTAGACGGAGTTAAAGGAGTTAAATGGGAAACAAAATGAAGAAATAAGTTTGATGAAACAAGAAGTATCATGGATCAGACAAGCCATGTACAAAATTGCTCCTAATGAATTATTTATGCCTCATAATATCAATGGAATCTCAACTGAACAGGTAACTCGATTTTAAAAGTTTAGACACATTTTTTCTAAAATTTTAATCTTATAAAATAATGTTATCTATCTTGTTAATATTTTTCAGGCCTCTGATGCTAACCGTGGTCATCAACCTGTACCACAAGCACGGAGAACGCCTATTGTTTCTGAAAATGCTCTATCTTCTCATGGTACTATTCTTGTATTATAATAACTTAATATAGAACTACTGCCAGAGCGTTCCTACCGCCCTCCATCCATTCAGAGTTCACCTAGTGGTTATCCCAGTAATCTGAGATTCTCAAGTCTCTACTTCAGTGTTATGCCAGAGAGTACACATCGCTCTCCGGCCATTCAGGGTTCCTCTTCGGGGTAGCAGACTATGATATCCGGAGGTTGTTATGAGTGTGGGGATCCAGGTCATATGAAGAGGCATTTTCCCAGGTTTCGGGGCAAAGAAGTGCAGCAGGATCATCAGCCTATGGGTCTAGCACCAGTCGTCAGGCCACCTAGAGGTGGGGGACAGGTCGGCAGGGGTCGTCCTAGAGGTGGAGGCCAGTCAGGGGTAGGTCAGCCAACTCCTGTTCATTCTGGCAGGGCTCAGTCTTCCGGTGCTCCAGCTAGATTCTATGTTATCCCGTCCAGATCAGATGCAGTGGCCTCAGACGCCGTGAATCACATGTATTATTACAGTATGTGGTAGAGAGGCGTCGGTGTTATTTGATCCAGGATCCACTTATTCCTATGTTTCGGTCTTATTTGATCATTTTCTTGATGTCCCTCGTGAGTCCTTGGGTTCTCATATTTATGTGTCCACTTCCGTGTGCGATTTTGTGGTTGTAGACCGAATTTATCGATCCTGTGTGATTTCATTTTGTGGGGTCGAGACTCGAGCGGATCTCTTATTGCTCGACATGGTTGATTTCGAGATTATTTTAGGCATGGATTGTCTATCTCCTTATCATGGCATGCTAGATTTCCATGCCAAGATAGTTACTTTAGCCATGCCAGAGTCGCCTAGGCTGGAATGGAGAGGTTCCTCAGTTAGTGCAGCTAGTCGGGTTGTTTCATTCCTAAAGGATCGACATATGGTCGAGAAGGGTTGTCTGGCCTACCTCGCTTATGTGCGGGACACCACCGCCGAGTCTCCGACGATTGATTTAGTGCCAGTTGTTCGAGAGTTTGCTGATGTATTTCCTTTCGGATCTTCTGGGCATGCCTCCGGATCGTGATATTGATTTAGCTCCAGGCACCCAGACTATATCTAATCCTCTGTACCGTATGGCTCCGAAGGAGTTGAAGGAGTAGCTTGAGGAGTTGTTAGCTAAGGGGTTCATCAGACCGAGTGTATCAACGTGGGGTGCTCCAGTTTTATTCGTGAAGAAAAAGAATGGGTCCATGCGGATGTGTATTGGTTACCGCTAGTTGAACAAGGTTACCATTAAGAAAAAGTGTCCTTTGATGTGCATCGATGATTTGTTTGACAAGTTGCAGGGTTCTCGTGTGTTTTTTAAGCTTGATTTGAGATCGGGATATCATCAGTTGAAGATTCGGGCTTCAGATGTTCAGAAGACTACTTTTCGTACGAGATATGGCCACTACGAGTTCCTGGTAATGTCCTTTGGCTTGACTAATGCCCAAGCAGCATTCATGGACTTGATGAATAGGGTGTTCATTCCGTATATTGATTACTTTGTCATTGTCTTCATTGATGACATTTTGATGTACTCACTTAGCCTGGGGGGCACGAGCAACATTTGAGAGTTGTGCTCCAGACTTTGCGAGAACAGAAGCTATATGTTAAGTTCTCCAAGTGTGAGTTCTGGTTGGATCCGTGGCATTCTTGGGGCATGTGGTATCTGGAGAGGGTATCAAAGTTGATCCTCAGAAGCTTGAGGCGGTTCAGAGTTGGTCTCGTCCTACTTCAGCTACAGAGATCAGGAGCTTTTTGGGCCTAGCAGGCTATTATCGCCGATTTGTGGAGGGGTTCTCTTCTATTGCAGCTCCATTGACCAGATTGACTCAGAAGAATGCCCTGTTCCGATGGTCTGACGAGTGTAAGGCAAGCTTTCAGAAGCTCAAGACAGCATTGACCTCAGCACCAGTTCTAGTATTGCCTTCCGGTTCTGGGATGTATACGGTATATTGCGATGCTTAGCGCATTGGCTTGGGGTGTGTGTTGATTCAGGAAGAGAGAGTTATTGCTTATGCTTCGCTCCAGCTGAAGGTTCATGAGAAAAATTATCCTGTGCACGATTTGGAGTTGGCGGCGATTGTGCATGCTCTTAAGATATGGAGGCACTACTTGTATAGGGTGTCCTGTGAGGTTTATACAGACCACCGCAGCCTGCAACACTTGTTCAGGCAGAGGGATCTTAATTTGAGGCAGCACAGATAGCTTGAGTTGTTGAAGGATTATGATATCACCATTCTTTATCATCCGGGCAAGGAAAATGTAGTAGCAGATGCTTTGAGCAGGAAGGCGGAGAGTATGGGTAGCTTGGCTTTTATTGCAGCAGAGGAGAGACTTCTAGCCTTGGAAATTCAGTCCTTGGCTAATCTCCTGGTGAGATTAGACCTTTCAGAGCCTCGTCGAGTTCTTGCACATGTTGTTGCTCAGTCTTCGTTATTGGGGGAGATTAAGGCTCGGCAGTATGATGATCTGTGTTTGGCAGAGCTAAGGGAGACAGTGGTTCAGCGTAGGGCCAAGGAGTTTACTATTGGAGAGGATGGTGTTCTGAGACTTCAGGGCCGTTTGTGTGTTCCTAATGTCGATGGCCTGAGAGGGAGGATTCTAGAGGAGGCACACAGTTCTCGGTATGCCGTTCATCCTGGTGCTATGAAGATGTATCGTGATTTGAAGCAGCATTACTAGTGGAGGTGGATGAAGAAGGACATTGTGGAGTATGTGGTTAGGTGCCTCAACTGCCTGCAGTTTAAGTATGAGCACCAGAGGCCAGGAGGCCTACTTCAGCAGATGCCCATTCCAGAGTGGAAGTGGGAACGCATCACTATGGACTTCGTGGTCAGGTTTCCTCAGACTTTGCGGAAGGTCGACGCGGTTTGGGTCATTGTGGATAGATTGACCAAATCAGCGCATTTCATTCCAGTGGCTACTACATATACTTCTGAGAGGTTGGCACAGATCTACATTCGGGAGATAGTCTGGTTGCACGGTGTGCTGGTGTCCATTATATCAGATTGAGGTCCTCAATTCACCACTTCTGAAAAGCATTTCATAGTGAGATGGGTACCCAAATAGACCTCAGCATAGCATTTCTCCCTCGGACTGATGGTCAGTCGGAGCGTAGAGTTCATATATTGGAGGACATGCTCAAGCATGTGTGGTTGACTTCGGAGGTCACTGGGACCAGTTCTTGCCTTTGGCCGAGTTTACTTACAATAATAGTTATCAATCCAGCATTGAGATGGCACCATTTGAGGCTTTGTATGGTCGGCGATGTCGTTCTCCTATCGGGTGGTTTGAGCCTGGCGAGGCTAAGTTTTATGGCACCGACCTGGTGAGGGATGCTTTGGAGAAAGTGAAGTTGATATAGGAGAGGCTCTGCACAGCACAATCCAGACAGAAGTGTTACGTGGATCAGAAGGCGCGTGATGTATCATTTATGGAGGGAGATAAGGTTCTGTTGAAAGTCTCGTCGATGAAGGGTATCATGAGGTTCGGGAAGAAGGGAAAGTTGAGCCCAAGGTTTATAGGTCCCTTCGAGGTGTTGGGGCGAGTTTGGGAGGTTGCTTATGAGCTAGCTTTACCTCCCAGTTTGTCAGGATTTCATCTAGTTTTTCATGTATCCATGCTCCGGAGGTACCACGCCGACTTCTCTCACGTGGTTGATTTCAGTACTATTCACTTGGATGAGAGGTTGGGCTATGAGGAGGAGCCAGTTGTTATTATTGATAGGCAGGATCGCCAGTTGAGGTCCAAGAGAGTTTCTGCTGTGAAGGTCCAGTGGAGGGGCCAACTAGTCGAGGAGGCGACCTGTGAGTCCGAGGAGGGCATGGGGAGCAGATATCCACACTTATTCAGCACTTCGATTATGATTCTAGACTCGTTCGAGGGCGAACGTTTATTTAAGAGGTGGAGAATGTAATGACCCGACCGGTCGTTTTGTGTACCAGGACCCCAATACCCTAATTGATACTTCCTGTAACAACTTATTATGATTTATGACTTGCGGGGACGGGTGGTTCGAGATTCGGATGTGTTTACAGTGGTATAGGAATAGTTGGTTCATTAAGGTTGGCCTTTAAAGCCAAAGTTTTACTTCGGTCAACATTTTTAGTAAACTACCTCGGAATCGAGTTTCGACGGTTCCGGTACCTTCGTATGATGATTTCGGACTTGGGCATATGTTCGGAATGGGTTATGGATGACCCAGAGAAGTTTCGGCGCCCAATATCAAAATTAGAGTTTCCTTAAGTTTGAAATTTGGTTGAGAACGTGTTTTTTTGTTATCAAGGTCCGAACGGAATTCCGAGACTGGGAATAGTTCCTTTATGTCATTTATGACTTGCTTGAAAAATTTGGTGTCATTCCGAGTAGTATAGGTTAGTTCGGCGCATTGAAAGCGAATTCTAGAACTTTAAGTTCAAAGTTTGATTCAATTGGGTTTTGGGGTCGAATTCTTAGTTTCGTTGTTGTTTTTCACGTTCCGAAAATTTGAGCGAGTCTGTATCATGAATACAGACCTGCCAATGTCTTTGGACAGCGTCCAAAGGGGCTCGGGTGAGTTTTGGACCCCTCGAAGTTAAATTCAAAAACTAGATTTTTAACTGACTGGTTTCCTTCAGTGCGATCGCAGGTGCACTGATGCGATCGCATAGAAGGAACTGGGAAGGGGTGGTGAATGCCCTGTGCGTTCGCACAAAAGGCACCGCGATCGCGATGGGTTAGGCTCCTGACCCAGTGCGATCGCACACCCCATCCGCATTCACACAAGAGCCCAACCTTGGGCCAGCCCAGCTATTCCTTACCCTGTGCGTTCGCATGTCTCTCTCTGCGTTCGCACAGAAGGCCCATGAGGGCCTGGTCACTTAAAGCTCTGCGATCGCACTGCCCAGGCTGCGCTCTCATAGAGTAGACCACTGGGCAGTGTGTTTTTATACAGGGGATTTAATTCATTTCTTCATCTTCTTCTTCTTCCTTGGGACGATTTCCAGCATTCAAGAGGGGTAAACGACCTAGTTATTGAAGGTAAGTAAATTCTACTCTAATATTATCTTCATGCATGGATTACAAGCTAAATTAACTACCTAAATTAGTGAAAACTAAGGATTTGGGCTAGTAACCTAGGGCTTATGAAAATGTAGAAAATTACCCGTCAATTAGCTATGAAATCAAGTAAAAATCATGTATTAATGATCCTTAGGTTATGGGTGAGTGTCTCCTTCGAGACATTTGGAATCCTAGCATGCGGGCCCGGGGTTGTATTTTTGGAATTCTTCAAGAATGATGAATTTGGCTAAGTAGTAGAAGAATTTCATGCTTTGAGTATAAATTGATGTATGTGTATAACATTTGGCAAGTTTCGAGTCCTCGGCAATAGAGTTCGGAGTTTCGGGCGCGTTCTTGACCCGGAGAGTAGGTTCGACACGAGGTGACTCTCCTTTCTAACCTTGTAAGAGGGAACTGTCCCCCTAGGTGCTTTAAATGAGTATGTGCTAATGTTTGTGGGGGGATACGTACACGCAAAGTGATGAGAGTCTGTGGGTAGGTAGGCCTACACTATGCCTTATGTTTTCCTTGAAATGAACTATATGCTTAGTGAATTAATGTTACATGCGGCTTGTTTCCCTGAGATCATGGAATTTAAGTAATTTTAAGGAATTGTTCACGAAAAGTAATTTATAAATAATAAATGTGTGGATTGCGTGTGCATTTGACCGCTTCGCAATTTACATTCCGCGAGCGGAGTGTTATTTCCCTCACTCTCATGAGAGCGGGTCGTATGCTGCGGCGAGATTGAAAGATATATATTATGGTTCGGGCCTTTCGACCCTCGACAGTGCACAGATATGATCATTATGATGGCTCAGGCCGGTTGTCCTTATCCTGTATGCGCATGTTGAAATTTTGATGATTCGTTTTTATGGATTTCAAGTGGTCAGATATATTTTTAAGGAAAGAAAAGAATAATGAAGTAGAAAATTGTACATTTACTTCCAGTATTTATTTGAATTATTATCATTTTTAATTTTTACTGCTTTTATCATCCTTGTATGTCTGTTACTGATATTATATCTTATTAATTATTTTGTTGGACCTTAGTGAGTGTCAAGTCGACCTCTCGTCACTACTTCTTCGAGGTTAGGCGGGATACTCACTGGGTACATAATTGTTTATGTACTCATGCTACGCTTATGTACTTAATTGTACAGGTTCTGAGGCTAGTGCATGTGGTTATCAGACCGGAGCTTGATTCTGATCGTAGTTGGACATGACTTCACGGTGAGCTGCTTCTCCTGACGATCCTCGGCAGCACCATGGAGTTTTCTTTTGCTTATTTTCCTGTCTATTTCTTTCAGACAGTGGGACTGTATATCATATCTTTTGTATATTCTGTAAGTATGCCCGTAGGACTTGTGACACTAGTTCTTGGCAGACACGTAGTTGTTATTTTGGTTTGCGGGTGTGTATATGTATAATATTGGCTCACTCCACTTTATGAATACTTTTGGAAAAAATGGCTTACTATATTTTTCAATTAGTGTTTGAACTTTATAACTTGGCACGTATTGGGATGTTCAACCAAGCATGGGAGAAATTCTTAGTAATTTAAGTGTGGGCTTGCCTAACCCAGGTGTTGGGCGTCATCATGACCTGAGTTAGTATTTTGGGTCCTGACACAAGCGTTCATCCTCGAATGGGTCTAAAAACATACCTGGAGTCTCAAATAAGTGAGGATATCTGCTCCGCATCTCCCGCTCAGTCTCCTAGGTGGCCTCCTCCACCGGTTGGCTTCTCCACTGCACCTTTACTGAAGCTATCTCCTTAGACCTCAACCTTCTGACATGTTGACCCAAAATAGCCATTGGCTCTACCTCATATGACATATCACCCTCAATTTGAACCTTGCTGAAATCCAAAACATGAGACGGGTCACCAACATACTTCCGAAGCATGGAAACATGAAACACCGGATGAACACTCGATAAGCTTGGTGGAAAAGCAAGTCTATAAGCCACCTCCCCAACCCTATGAAGCACCTCAAAAGGCCAAATGAACCGGGGACTCAACTTTCCCATATTCCCGAACAGCATAACACCCTTCATGGGTGATACCTTCAGTAGCACCTTCTCCCCAACCATGAAAGACACATCCCGGACCTTTCGTTCCGCATAAATCTTCTACCTAGACTGCGTCGTGCGAAGCTACTCCTGATCAACTTCACCTTATCCAACGCATCTTGTACCAAGTCTATGCCCAAAAGCCTAGCCTCACCCGGCTCAAACCAACCAACCGGAGATTTACACCTCCTACCATATAAAGCCTCGTACGGAGCCATCTGGATACTCGAGTGATAACTATTATTATATGCAAACTCTGCGAGTGGCAGAAATTGGTCCCATGAACCCCCAAAGTCAATGACACAAGTACGTAACTTGTCCTCCAGAATCTGAATAGTGCGCTTTGACTGGCCGTCCATCTTAGGATGGAATGTTGTTCTCAACTCGATCTAAGTACCCAAATCTCTCGGCACGGCCCTCCAAAACTGAGATGTGAATGGAGTACCTCTGTTAGAAATGATAGAAACTAGAATACCATGCAATCGGAAAATCTCCCTGATATAATCTCAGCTAACCGCTCCGAAGAATACGTAGTACCAATAGGAATGAAGTGTGCGGACTTGGTCAACCGATCCACAATGACCCATATAGTATCTAACCTCCTCGAAGCTCATGGGAGCCCAACTACAAGGTCCATGGTGATCCGCTCCCACTTCCACTCCGTAATATCCAACCTCTGATGCAACCCACCTGGCCTCTGGTGCTCATACTTGACCTGCTGACAGTTGAGACACCGAGCTACAAACTCAACAATATCCTTCTTCATTCGCCTCCACCAATAATGTTCTCTCAGATCCTGATACATCTTCGCGGCACCCGGATGGATAGAATACCGCGAGCTATCGGCCTCTGCTAGAATCAACTCTCGAAGTCCATCCACATTGGGCACACAAATCTGACCCTGCATCCTCATAACCCCATCATCACCAATAACTACATCCCTGGCATCACCTCGTCGGACCCTATCCTGAAGAACGAGCAAGTGTGGGTCATCATACTGGCACTCTCTGATCTGGTCATTAAGAGAAGACCTGGAAGCTACACGAGCTAATACCTGACGGGGCACTGATAGATCCAATCTCACCAACTGGCCTGCTAAGGCCTGAATATCAAGTGCTAATGGTCTCTCTGCTGCTGGAATATATGCTACACTCCCCAAAATCGCTACTATGCGACTCAACGCATCGGCCACTACATTGGCCTTCCCCTGATGGTATAGAGTAGTGATATCATAGTCCTTTAGAATCTCCAACCATCTCCTTTGACGCAAATTCAGATTCTTCTGCTTAAACAGATGCTGCAGACGACGGTGATCAGTGAAAACCTCAAAATGCACCCCATAAAAATAATGACGCCAAATCTTCAAGGCGTGAATAATGGATTCTAGCTCGAGATCATGCACTGGGTAATTCTTCTCATGAGTCTTCAACTGGCACGAGGCGTAGGCAATCACCCTACCCTCCTGCATCAAAACACAATTGATTCCTATCCTCAAGGCATCACAATATACGGTATAAGAACCTGAAGTTGATGGCAATACTAACACCGGAGCTGAGGGCACTGCAGTCTTGAGCTTGTGAAAGCTCTCCTCACACTCGTCCGACCACCTGAACGGAGCACCCTTCTGGGTCAATCTGGTAAAGGGAGAAGCAATAGAATAAAACCCCTTCACAAAGCGACGATAATATCCCGCCAAACCAAGGAAGCTCCTAATCTCCGAAGTTGAGGATGGTCTGGGCCAACTCTACACCGCCTCTATCTTCTTCGGATCAACCTGAATACCTTCACTGGACACCACCTGCCCCAAGAAAGCTACTGAGCCAAGCCATAACTCACACTTGGGGAACTTTGCATAAAGATTCTCCTCCCTCAATCTCTGTAAAACAACTCTCAAATGATAAGTGTACTCCTCCTGGCTACGAGAATATACCAGGATGTCATCAATGAACAAAATAACAAAAAAATCCAAGTATGGCTGAAACACATTGTTCATCAAATGCATGAATGTTGTTGGGGTATTGGTCAGTCCAAAAGACATCACCATAAACTCATAGTGACCATAACGAGTCCTGAAATCTGTCTTGGGAATATCATAATCCCGAATATTTAGCTGATGATACCAGGATCTCAAATCAATCTTAGAGAACACTCTGGTTCCCTTAAGCTGGTCAAACAAATCATCAATACGAGGCAAGGGATACTTATTCTTGAATGTAACCTTGTTCAACTGCGTGTAGTCAATACACATTCTCATAGAACCATCTTTCTTCTTTACAAATAACATTGGTGCACCCCAAGGAGACACACTAGGCTGAATGAACCCCTTATCTAGGAGTTCCCGAAGCTGCTCTTTCAATTCCTTTAACTCCACTGGTTCTATATGATACGGTGGAATAGAAATAGGCTGAGGGCCCGACACCAAATCTATACCAAAATCAATATCCCTGACAGGTGGCATGCTTGGCAGGTCAGCAGGAAACACGTCCAGAAAATCACAGACCATAGAAACAGAATCAATAGTGGGAGTCTCAGCACTGACATCCCTCACAAAAGCCAAATATGATAAACACCCTTTCTCTACCATACACCAAGCCTTCAGGTAGGAAATCACCCTACTAGGCACATAGTCAACCAAACCTCTCCACTCAACCCTCGGAAATCCTGGCATCGCTAAGGTCACGGTCTTAGCGTGACAATCTAGAATAGCATGACATGTAGATAGCCAATCCATGCCCAATATCACGTCAAAGTCAACAATGCTAAATAATAACAGATCCACTCGAGTCTCTAGACCCCCAATAGATATCACACACGACTGGTACACACGGTCCACAACAATAGTATCACCCACCGGAGTCGACACATTAACAGATGTAACTAAGGACTCACGAGGTATATCTAGAAAATGAGCAAAGTATGATGAAACATAAGAATACGTGGAACCTGGATCAAATAAGACTGAAGCATCTCGATGACATACCGAAACAATACATGTAATCACTGCATATGAGGCCATAGCATCTAGTCTGGCTGGAAATGCAAAAAATCGAGCCTGACCTCCACCTGATCGACCTCCCCCTCTAGGGTGGCCTCTAGATGACTGGCCCCCACCCCTAGCTGTCTGGGCGGGTGGTGAAGTAACTGGTGCTGAAGCTGAAGCTGAAGGCTGGCTCCTCTACTGGAATGAACCACCCGAAAGACGGGGACAAAACCTCTTGATATAACCCGGATCACCACACTCAAAGTAAACCCTCTTATCAAATGATCGGGGGGAGTAAAGGGAACCCCTAGCACCTGAATAACCACCAGAAGAACCATGCACAAAGGAACCTTGAACCGATGGTGCTCGAGATGAACTCTTTGCTGGAAGAGCACTAAATGATGGATGCCCCTAATGAGAAGTGTGAGGACCACGACCAGCTGATCCACCATGATAACCTGAGCGAACTGACTAAATTGGTCTGAATGGACGGCCTCTGCCGTGCAAGGACCGCCCTCCTAAAGGAACACCACAAAAACTACCAGATCCTCGAGGCCTCTTGGCCTCCCTCTTGACTCGCTCCTAGCGGCGAACTGACTCAATCTCTCTCGAAATGTCAACTACCTCCTCAAAAGAAGCGCCAGATACCCTCTCCCTGGTCAGAAAAATCCGAAGCTGATAAGTGAGGCCATCAACGAACCTCCTGATCCTCTCCATATCCGTAGGAACTAGCCAAATATAATGACGGGCCAACTTGGAGAACCTCATCTCATACTGCATCACGATCATGTCCCCCTGACGCAACTGCTCGAACTCCCTGCGCAGCTCCTCCCTGCGGGACTGCGATACATATTTCTCCAGGAAAAGAATGGAGAACTGACACTAGGTAAGGGGCACTGCATCAACAGGTCTACACTTCTCATAGCCTCCCACCAAGCGAGTGCAGCTCCTGAGAACTGGAAGGCAGTAAATGGGACCCCACTGGCCTCCAATATCCCTATTGTGCGAAGAATCCTCTAAGAAGCCCTGGGCATCCTCGCCCTCAGCACCATTGAAAGTCGGAGGCTAAAGTCTACTAAATCTCTCCAACCTCGCTCAGGTATCCAGGCAACTAGAGTCTGAGTTCCTCCCCCGTCCTGATAATTAGCGGCAGTAGAGGACATAGCGACTGCCTGTGCAAGAATGGTGCACACCATCAAAATCTGAGCTAAGGTCTCCTGAAGACCCGAAATCACAATCGGCATTGGCAGTTCCTGAGTCGATCCCGCTGGAACATCTGCAGTGGGGACCTGATCCTAAACAATAGGAGGGTCCGCAGGTACTGCCCCGGCTGCTGCGCGGGCTGCACCCCTCCCTCTGCCACGGCCTCGACCGCGGCCTCGACATCTCGCTTGTATAGCTGGTGTCTAGTCACCCTGATCAGTAGGGCGAGCCCTGACCATCTGTGAGAGAATGAAAACAACAGATGTTTACTTCCTGGAATCAATAGATTCGTACGATAGAGTTCAAGAATGTGAGATTTTTCCTAAGGGTTCTGTAGCCTCTCGAAGATAAGTACAGACGTCTCCGTACCGATCTGCAAGACTCTACTAAACCTGCTCATGACTGGTGAGACCTATTTAACCTAGGGATCTGATATCAACTTCTCACAACCCCAAAACACCCGTCGTGATAGCGCCTATCGTGGAATCAGGCAAGTCACACATTGTGTTGGAATAAGATTATTTTTCAGAAAAATCGTAAATTCAGTAGCAATAGTATCAACAATAATCCATTTAAAAGTTTAACATCATTAAAACATCATTTAAAAACCAAACCCAGATCTAGTGTCACCGAACCATGAGCTACTACAAGGTAAGAGTGCTGAAATACAAAATAGACAACATAGTATGAAATATTATAAATGCGACAGGAGGATAAAGAAGGAGAAATCGAGGCTACGATCGCCAGCTGCTACCTCGAACACTCCAGGAAACTCTGTCAACCAATCAACCACTGGTACCTGGCCTCGATGAACCTAGATCTGCACACAAGGTGCAGGGGGTAAGGTGAGTACACCAACTTAGAAGTAACCAACCCAAACTACGGGTAAGAGGTAGTGACGGACTAAACCTCAATAATTGTAATGAAAATAGTACACATGATTTAGGCATGTTCACAGTTTTAACAGATAATGAAAACATAATATAACCGATATGATAAGTAACCCAGGTATATCTTAGTACTCTACAAGACAATGTATCAACAGTGTGGAAATGCACCTACTGCTCACAACTCTCACATCAAAGTCCACTTAGTACTGTGCATGGCTCTCGGGCCCCAGGGAAGATCTATCCCGATTAGTACACAAACACTAATGACTGTAGTCACTCAGTACTGAGGAAAAGGCCGATCTAGCCCCACGGGGAAGATCCATCTCCGGAACATAACACTCGGACAAGATCCATGTCCAGAAAAGATCAATCCCTCAATATCAATGCGCTCACTGGGGTGTAAAGACTCCGGAGGGGCTCCTATTGGCCCAAGCGTTATATCAAGCCAGCGAAGGCATGATTAGAGTATCGTTGCAGTGTGCAGTCTGATCTCATAACTGTCTCAATAACAGGCTCTCGGCCTCACTCAGTCATTACTCTCCAGTCTCGCTCACATGGGCTCACAAATGCATGAACTAGCCTGAAACAATGATAAATATATAAAATCAACAATTGCTGAGACCGAGGCATGAAATGGTATGCTATGACAGGACTGAGTATACAAAATCAATAAACACATAAGGAGACAGCAATATACGCCCACTCGGGTCTCAGCATTTTCGGCGTGAAGCCCTAGCATTTGACTTAGCATGATTTCTAGCATGTTCACATTAACCACATCAATAAAAGTGTGGATATAAATCCGAAATAGCTACTAAACAGTTCCATGGGATGATCCAGGCCACAATCACTCGGTGTACGCCCGCACGCTCGTCACTTGGCATGTACGTCACCTTAATTATAATCATATAGCATATAGTTCGGGGTTTTGAACCCTCAGAACAAAGTTTGAAACGTTACTTGCCTCAAAATCGGCTAAAATCCTAGCCCTCAATGCCTTTGCCTCTAGACCCGACCTTTGATTGCTCCAAATCTAGTCAAAATCAGATTTATCTCATTATTATATGCCAAGGAACGAAGCCCATTCGAAAATTATCAAAATTAAGCACAAATCCCGAATATGGTCAAACCCGACCCCCGGGCCCACATCTCAAAATTCAATAAAAATCACATCACAAGAATCCTTATCCTCCCACGAGTCCATACATACCAAGAACATCAAATCGGACTCAAATGGCCCTTTAAATCCCCACGCAAAGGTCTCCAAATCATAAGCCCTAATTCTCCAATTTTAGAGTTCAAATCCCATAAATTTTAGGTCTAATTAGCTAGAAATCAACATAGAATGAAGTATTGAATTCAAAAATCTTACCTCCAAGAAGAACCCTCGAATTTCCTCTTCAAAACCTTCCAAAGCTTCAAACCCGTATAAAAATGGTGGAAAAATGACCAAAATTTGCTAAGGGTCCTATTTATAGGTTCTGCCCAGCGATGACCGCACCTGCAGCTAATTTATCGCACATGCGGTCCCAAGTGCGCACCTGCGCAAAATCACTTAAGAGTCAAAAATTTGCACCTGCGACTCACCTACCGCACCTACGACTCCACAGGTGCGGCCCATCCTCCGCATCTGCGGTCCTTCTCCAGCCTAGCCAATTTTGCATCTATGGTCCCTCCTCCGCTTCTGCAGACTCGCACATGCGGTCCCCCATCCGCAGGTGCGAAAAACCTAGAAGGCTTCACACCAGCAGTTCCAAAATGCCAAAAGTCATGTCGATAACCATGTGAACTCATCCCGAGGCCCTCAGGACCTCAACCAAAAGTACCAACAACTCATAAATGATCACCCAGACTTAATAGAATCTCTCGGAACACCCAACATAACACTGAAACATCAAATCAACCCATGATTCAATCCTAAGGATTTTTAAACTTTCCAAAAATCACCAGTTATGCCGAAACTACCCAAAACTCATATGAATGACTTGAAAATTTGCACACACATCCAAAATGACACTACGAACTCGTTCCAACTTTAGGAATTCCATTCCGACACCGATAGCTAATTTTTCACTGCCGACCAGAATTTGCCAAAAACTCAATTTCGCCAATTCAAACATAATTCTACTCCGGACCTCTAAACCACATTCCAAAAACACTACTAAGTACCAAATCACCTAAAGAAGCTATCCGAGCCCTAAAGTCTGCATTCCGAGGTAATTTACCTAATAGTCAACTTCCGGTTGACTTTTCCAACCATAAGGCCAACTTAAGAGACTAAGTGTCTCATTTCTCACCACGACCGCTTCGAACCTGAACCAACCGACCCAATACATCATAAATAGGTTAAGCAACACATGACAAAACATAAACATGGAAAAATGGGGCTAATCTCACGGAACGACCGGCTGGGTCGTTACATGATGACCTTTTGTATAAGTTCATTAAGGTCACTGATGAAAGGATGGAAATTCAGGGTTCAACCCCCAAAAATCTGGAAATTCAATTAAGCCAACTAGAAATTCTTGTGTCAGAAAAGATTCAAGGTCCCTTTCCAAGCAATACAGAAAAAAATCCAAAGCAGCATCTTAAGGCCATCACCTTATGGTCGGGTAAGGAGCTTGATGAACCCTATGCAGACCAGTCAGAACAACAGGTAAACAACGGTAAGAATGTTGAAATACCCTCTGAACTATTTGAAGAAAGAATTCAAGAAAAAAGAAGAAAAAAAATATTGAAAAATTTGACTCATTTCCCTGTGACAATTCCTTTTCCACAAAAATTGAAAAGAGAAAAGCTTGATAACCAATTTTCAAAGTTTTTGGAGATTTTAAAATAGATTCACATCAACCTTCCTTTCGCTGATGCTTTGTTACAAATGCCTTATTATGCCAAATTTATGAAAGAAATTTTGTCAAGTAAAAGGAAATTGGGAAAAGTTTCTGTGGTGATGCTTACTGAAAATGCAGCGCTATACTTCAAAATAAGCCGCCACTAAAACTTTGTGATCCAGGTAGTTTACAATTCCATGCACGTTGGGAAGAGTATAATTTGAAAAAACACTTTGTGATTCTGGAGCTTCAATTAACTTGATTCCATTTTCTATCTTTAGAAAGTTAAATCTTGGTGAAATGAAAGACATAGGTGTTTCTCTTCAGTTTGCAGATTAAAGTACTAGGAAACCTAAGGGAATAATTGAAAATGGGTTCATAATAGTAGATAAGTTTATTTTTCCTGTAGATTTTATAGTACTTGAAATGAAGGAATGTTCTGATGAACCAATCATCTTGGGTAGACCATTTCTTGCCACAGGTAGAGCAATCATAGATGTTCATCAAGGATAACTAATTTTGAGAGTTGATGAAGAAAGAGTCATTTTTTATATGCAAAAGATATTAAGATTTTCATGAGATGAGACATCATCTTCGTGTTTTTCAATTGACATGCTTAATTATCTTACAGATGAATTCAAAGATGATCAATTAATTCCATTCTCAATGGAAAGATGTTTGGCCAAATCTGGCACCATACAAGATGATGATCCTATCATCATAAGAGAAGCCGAAATACTAGAAAAAGATTATGAAGATGAGGAGATGCAACCAGAACAAGTTTAACCAAAAATTGAACTCAAAGTTCTCCCATATCATTTAAAATATATTTATCTTGAGGAAGAATTATTTCCAGTAATTATTTCATCTTCTCTCACTGCAGGACAAAAAGAAAAATTGATTGAAGTGTTGAAAGCACACAAAGGAGCCTTGGGATGGACTGTAAAAGATATCAAAGGGATTAATCCAGTTGTTTGTACGCATATAATCCTCATGGAGGATAGCTACAGGCCAATAGTCCAGCCCCAAAGGAGATTAAATCTAGCAATTCAGGAGTAGTAAAAAAGGAGATCGTAAAGCTTTTGGCGGAAAATAATATCATTAGAAGATATGTGCCTGAAGAAGAGATGAACAAAATTTTATATCACTGTCATGATGGAGAAATTGGAGGTCATTATGCAGCAAATCGAACAGCCTTTAAAGCGTTGGAAGCTGGATTTTTCTGGCCAACTCTCTTTAAAGATGCTCGAGCATTTGTTGCACAATGTGACAGGTGTCAGAGAACAGGTAACATTACTAAGAGAGATGAGATGCCATTGCAATCAGTACAAGTATGTAAAATATTTTATGTTCGGGGAATAGATTCCATGGGTCCTTTTCCTTCTTCTCATTCTTTTGAATATATCCTTGTAGTTGTGGATTATGTGTCAAGATGGGTTGAAGCCATCCCCACAAGGAAAAATGATGCTCGAACTATATGCAATTTTCTCAAAATAATATTTTTACCAGATTTGGCACACCACGAGTCATCATTATTGACCAAGGGACTCATTTTATGAATAAACAATTTTCTGTTTTGCTGACAAAATATGGTGTGACTCATAAAACAAGAACACCATATCATGATCAAACTCAAGGGCAAGTTGAAATTTCCAACCATGAGTTAAACAAATTCTTGAATAAACGGTTGGAATCTCAAAAAAAGATGGGGCATTAAAAATTAGATGATGCATTATGGGCATATCGAACGGCGTTCAAAACACTAATTGGAACATCCCCATAAAGATTAGTCTTTGGGAAAGCCTGTCATTTGCCCGTTGAATTAGAACACAAAGCTTTTTGGGCACTGAAAGCATTAGACATTGAATTAGCCTCTGCTGGTAAAGTTAGATTTTTTCAGATTAATGAGTTGGAAGAAATGAGGCTGGAAGCCTAAGAAAATGCAAAACTTTTTAAGGAAAAACAAAAAAATGGCATGAAAATTTGATCCGACAAAAAAGTTTTAAAATTGGAGATCAAGTGCTTCTTTAAAATAGTCGACTCAGGTTATTTCCATGAAAATTAAAATCAAGGTGGACAGGTCTTTACAATGTAACAAATGTTACTCCATATGGAGCAATTGAAATCCAACAGATCAATAGAGGTGACAAGATTAAGGTAATTCAAAGACTAAAATTGTACTTTGGAGGACATTTTAAGCCACATTAACCGGTCACTTTGATAGACTATTGAATTCCACAGGTAATAAGTCGAGCTAACGATGTTAAGCTTAGAACTATAGAGACATACCCGTAGCCATTGAGGGTGAAGCAATGAAGCCTTATAAGTCCAACATAAATTTGGTAATTAAATGCTTAACCAATTAATCTGGTCAATATACAGGTAATTGTACAACCGGAACATCTCATGAAGGCCTCTATTAAAACAAAGTCACTTATACAGGAGCAACTCCATAGTGACCGGTATGCCTAAGTAACTGGTTGGTTAACCATTTAATGATTCAAGTTGAATTTTGGGTCAGGTAATTTTTGGTTTATATTTAAACCAGGACCAAATGACTGATAAGGTCTTAAATTAGCCAGTCTATTACACATAGAATATGTGTGGTCATAGTTTCTTTCAAGCTTTCTTCTGTGATTGTAAATTTGAAAGGCAAAAAGATTTTTTTTAAATACCTTAGTATTAATTTTTTTTCCTTTCCTTAAATTAATACTTATATATGCATCTCTCGTCACACGTTTTATCCAGGAGGATGAAACAATTCACGTGTGGAGGGGTAAATTTTGATGTAGTTCCAGTATTTGTTATATATGTCTAATTAATAGTTATATATATATATATATATATATATATATATATATATATGTGTGTGTGTGTGTGTGTGTGTGTGTGTTTATTTAAAGTTCTATTTTCTTTATATCTTTATATATAATTATTTTTCTCTCCGCTATCCTATTCTGTAACGACACGACTTGTCATTTTGAGCTATAGCGCGTCGTTCGGCGATTGCCATGAGCAGCTTCACTTCAGGTATTATGGCTTGTACGTGTGATCGGAGTTGAATTTCAGGGAGATCGAAGTTAATTTGAAAAGAAAATTCTCATTTCGAAGCTTTAAGTTGGAAAAATTGACTAAGGTGTGGTTTTTGAGTAAACGACCTCGGAATCGGGATTTGAAGATTCCAACTGGTTCGTATGATTATTTTGTACTTGGGCGTATGTTCCTATCGGATTTTGGAAGAATTGAGAGCATTTCGGCGCCTATTGCGGAAAGTTGGTACTTTGGAAAATTTTCATGAATTTGGGTTGAAGTGTATTTCAATGTTATCGATGTCTGTTTGGGATTCAGAGCCTGGTAATAGCTTCGTATGGTGATTTTGGTCTTAGGAGCGCATCCGGATGTAGATTTGGAGGTCCGTAGATCATTTTTGGGTCATTTGACGAAAGTTGGAATTTGAAGGTTTTTGATAAGTTTGACCAGGAGTGGACTTTTTGATATCGGGGTCGGATTCCAATTCCAGAAGTTGGAGTAGGTATGCAATGTTGACTCTGACTTGTGAGCAAAATTTGAGGTCAATCGGACGTGATTTGATAGGTTTCGTCATCGAATGTGGAAGTTTAAAATTTTAAAGTTCATTAAGCTCGAATTGGGGTGCAATTCATGATTTCGGTGTTGTTTGATGTGATTTGAGGCCTCAAGCAGGTCCATGTTATGTTATGGGACTGCTTTGTGTGATCGGACAGGGTCTCTGGTGCCTCGGGTGCCTTGGGTGTGTTTCGGGGTGGTTTGGGACCATTTATAGGCCATTTTTAGCTGCTGGTTTATGGCTATAGCAGTGTGCTATGCGAAATTGGGGAATTGGTCACGATCACGATAAGTAAAATGGGAGAAATTGGCCAGTGATTCACGATCGCGGAAGACATTTCGCGATCGCGTAGAAGAAAGTTTCTGCTGCACTGACCCGACTTTGAAAGCTTGTATCTTGCAATCTATAAGGAATTTGGAGATAATCTAAAAGTAAAAGTTGTAGATAGTCGTATCTTGTTTTCAGAAAATCAAATTGTTTGGCATTTGGAGTTAAGTACAAAAGGTTATTACTGGTATACCACAGTCTATCTGGAAAGAGTTTGGAAATCGCAAAGAAAAAATTTGTGTTGCAAAGGGCTGGCGTTGGCAGCTTATATCTCATAATCTATAAGGAACTAGGAGATAAGCAAAGAAAAAAAGTTGTAGTCCTTGGTGTTTAATTTTCAAAAAGTTAAACCATTTGCAATTTGAAGTTCTTTACGAAAGGTTATGACCATTATACTAGAGGCTGTCTGGAAGACATGGGCACTTGTTCTTCACGATCGCGAAGCATTTTTCGCGACGCAAAGGGAAAATTTTGGGCTGAGAAAAACTTTTCTTCACGATCACGAAGAGTAAATACCTGGGCAGAAGCTATATTTCGAGGGTTCGGCCATTTTTAACATATTTGGAGCTGTGGAGCTCAGATTGAAGTGGTTTTTGAGGCAATTTTTACCATATTGGGTAAGTGTTATATATACGAAAGTGATTATAATTCATGATTATATGGTTATATTCATCATTTATTTCGGATTTAAATGTAAGAAATCAATATTTTTGCATAACTTTTCAAAAACAAAAATTTAAGATTTGGAGGTCAAGTTGTTATCGGAATTTGATAAAATTAGTATGGTTGAACTCGTATCGAAATGGGCTATCATATTTTGTGAGTTTTGTCGGGTTTCGATACATGGGCCCCACTGCCAACTTTTCGAGGGAAGTTGGGAATTCTTATAAGCTGTTAAATTTCAAGCATTGGAGTGTATTTTTGATTAATTTACACGTTGTTTGACTAGTTTCGAATTGAACGGCACCAAATTGGGTATTTAGAGATAAATTGTGACCGGAAAGTGGGCTTTAAGACGAGGTAAGTCTCTTTTCTAACCGTGTAAGAGGGAATTAACCGCATAGGTGTATCAAATTATTATGTGCTTCTATTTGTAGGGGCTACGTACGCACGAGGTGACGAGAGTCGTGGCTACTATTATGATTATGTACGGATAGTCTAGGACACAAATCATGTTATTTTTACGATGTTTGCACCCTACTTGTTAATTTAATTGCTTAAGAGATATTGGAACTTGATAAAGGAATTGTAAAATGTAACGAGCTGGTTGGTCGTTTCATCAGTTATAGCCCCGTTTCCCCCATTTCTGCTTCTTTTGTGCCTTACAGCTGTTATATGTCTTACCGTCTTGGTTGGTTCGGGTCCGGAGTGATTTCGGGGTGAATTGAGACACTTAGTCTCTTAATTGGAAGCTTAAGTTGGAAAAATCGACCGGATGTCAACTTCTATGTAAAGGACCTCGGATTTGAATTTTGGCTGTTTCGTTAGCTCCTGTAGGTGATTTTGGACTTAGGAGCGCGTCCGGAATATGATTTGGAGGTTCGTATTGCAATTAGGCTTGAATTGACGAAAGTTTGAATTTTGGCGATTTTGGCCGGCAGTGGAAATTTTGATATTGGTGTTAGATTGTGTGATGAACTAAAAGGTAATCTTATGTTTTAGAACTCTATTCTGCTCCCTTTAGCCTTTAAAATATTATTTTTACCCTCATCGATTTGTGTGCACAGTCCGGGCATGTTTCAGAAGCTTTTATGTTGAAAGTTGATAAAAATAATAATTTTTGCCTTAAAATCGATTTTAGTTGGCTTCGGTCAACGTTTTGAGTAAACGGACCTAGAACTATGTTTTGACGGTCCTTGTGGGACCGTAATGAAATATGGGACGTAGGTGTATGCCCGGAAACGAATTCTGAGGTCCCTAGCTCGAGATATGAATTTTTGTTAAAAATTGAAAGATTGAAAATCTAATGGTTTTAAGAATTTGGGCAATGTTTGATCTTGTTGGTATCGGGTCCGTATTGTGGTTCTGGAGCCCGGTACAAGTTCAATATAGTATTTATGACTTGTCTGTGAAATTTGGTAAGAAACGGAGTCAGTTTGACGTGATTCGAACGCTCGGTTGGAAAAATAGAAATCATAAAGCTTTCATGAAATTTCCTTTGATTTGATGCTAAATTCGTAGGTCTAGGTGTTATTTTGGAAATTTGATCGCGCGATCATGTCCGTATAATGTTTTTAGACCTGTGTGCATGTTCAGCTTGGAGCACCGAGGGCTCGGGTGAGTTTCGGATAGGCTACGGGATGTTTTGAACTTAGAAATTTTGTGTGTTTTGCTGCAACTGGTGTTCTGATGTTTTTTGCTTCGCGATCGCGAAGTCATTCTCGCGATCGCGAAGGGGAAACGGGGCTAGGGAGGATTTTACTCTACGCGAACACGGAGGCTGGTCATGAACACGGAGCAATGTGGGCCTTACCATTCCCATCGCGTCCAGCTCGATGCAAACGCGTATCATATGGGACCTGGCGGAGGGGTCAGTCGTCTCTTCATCGCGAACGCGGGCAAGGGCTCGCGAACGCGAAGGCCAGGGGGTGTACCTTCACGAACGCGAAGACCAGGGGGTGTAGTCTTCATGAACGCGATAAGGGACTCATGATCGCGTAAGTCCTTGTGAGGCTGCTCTTTGGGAACGCGACAGTGTCTTCGTGATCGCAATGAGCATTGTTGCCCAGCACTTAAAATAGAACCAAAAATGGGATTTTACCCATTTTTTACAAACACTCCATTAGAGCTCGACCTAGGTGCGATTTTGAAGGGGAAACTCAACACAAATTCATAGGTTTGTACCCTTTAACTCATTTCCTTCTATTTCCATCATCTCTCATTTAAATTCCTAGTCCTAAACCTTGGTCTTTCATGGTTGAAATTAGGGATTTTGGAAGAATTGGGGGTTTTAGTAAATTGGCGATTTAGACCTCAATTTGGGATCGGATTCTGAAACTAATTACATATTCAGGCTCGGGGGAGAATGGGTGAATGGGCTTTGGTCCAAACCTCGAGTTTTGACCAACCGGGCCTGGGGTCAATTTTTTACTTTTTGGGGGAAAGTTTGGGAAACCTAAAATATGTATTGAAATTGATTTCTTTAGCAATGTTTTATGTTATTAAATTAATTATGGCTAGATACGAGTGGTTTGATGGTGGAAACTAGAGAAAAAGCGATAATTGAGCAGTGAGTGGCATGTGGATCGAGGTAAGTGTTGTGCCTAACTTTGACTTGAGGGATTAGGAGCCATTGCCTTAATTGCTATGTGAAACTCATGTGAGTGGTGTATATGTGAGGTGACGAGTACTTATGCGCTGCCAATTTATCTGTCTTGCATGTTTCTTTCCCGTTCTTCTTATTTGTTTCTTTCCCTTCCCTAATCTCTACATGCCTACTTGTATTCCATCCCTAATTGCTACTTGTTAGATATTGTTTCTCCTTGTTGAAGGTATTTTCTATCTCGTATCTTCATTGTCTCCTATTACTTGCTTAGGTTGTTTTTATTGGTGCTTTAGTGATGTTCCGGATTGGTCTCACTGAGTAGTATTATTTGTGTGAGTTTTTATTGAGTACAAGCTTTCCATTTGCTTTGTTTTGAAGTTAAGTATTGTGAAGGGGTTTGTGTTAAATTGTGAAATTCCTGTACTTATGGAATAATTGATACTGATTGGTGGGATCGGGTTGCACGCCGCAACTGTGGAATAAGGTGATATATTGAGGAGGAATAAGGGTGAATTGATATTAAGGGTGAACTGTGACTTTGATTGTTATGATATAGTGGGATCGGGTTGCACGCCGCAACACTTTTATTTATATTCTGTTATTTATGTTATTAAGAGGAAATAAGGGATGATTATGATATGTACGGTGGGATGGGGTTGAGTGCCGCAATAACCTATATGTTTATGTTTTTTATCTAACTGTGCTAGTCGTACGATAGATTTGAATTGCACTTAAGGATTGGTTATAGTTGGACATTGATGTAACACGTGGGTACTGTATACTTCTTGCAAGATATTGTTCTACTTTATTCTGTCTTCCTTTCCGTTTTGCTACTTACTGTATGCAACTTATATTGTGAGTGTCTCGGCGTAGCCTGGTCACTCCTTCGTCGAGGTTAGGCTCGGCACTTACCAGTACATGGGGTCGGTTGTACTGACACTGCACTCTGCACTTCCTATGTAGATTACAGAGTAGGTAGTGGCTGATTGAGAGGTTGGCTACAGGTTATACAGCTCGGAGACCCAAGGTAGTCCTGCTGGAAACTGCAGGCCCTGGCGTCCCCTTCTACACTTCTATACTTACTGTTTTTCTTTATTTCCAAACAGTTGTAATTTCTTTCAGACAAATGTTTCTAGAAAAATCATTGTCGTGAATTGTGACTCCAGATTCTGAGTAGAAGAAATATGTAACTAAAGTCGATATCTATATAGTTTCGCATTTATTTCATTTTATCTTTGCTTGTCTATTGATAGTCGCTAAAAAGGTAAATAATTGACTAAATAATCTCTAATGTTGACTTGCCTGGCAAGTGTGATATTAAGCGCCATCACGGTCCTGACGCTGGGAATTACGGGTCATGACAGATTGAATTTCCAAAAGTTGGAGTAGGTTCATGGTGTCATTTTTTACTTGTGTGTAAATTTTGAGGTCAATCGGACGTGGTTTGGTAGGTTTCGGCGTCGTTTGTGGAATTCATTTAGAAGTTCTTTAGGTTTGAATCCGGGTGTAATTTGGTGTTTTGATGTTTTTTTGAGTGATTCGAAGGTTCGACTAAGTTGGTATCGGGTTATAGGACCTATTGGTATGTTTGATTAAGGTCCCGAAAGCCTCGGGGTGATTTCAGGTGGTTGACGGCTTGATTTGAGTTGAGGACTTGCAGCTGAAGTGTTGTTGTACTGGTGTAATCGAACCTACGGAGTGAGAACCGCAGGTGCGAGTCCGCAGAAGTGAGGCAAGGATCGCAGGTGCGGCCAAGGGAGATTTTGGCAGAGGGTGCAGGTGCGATGGCATTCCCGCACCTGCGATGGCTGCAGAAGCTGACTTCGGGGTGCAGGAGCGTGTTTGGACCGCAGGTGCAATGTGAATCTCACACGTGTGAATAGTGCAGATGCGGTCACTTGATCACAGAAGCAGAGGCAGTGTTTAAGTAGGTTTTCCGCAAAAGAGGAGTTTTTTCCGCAGATGCGGCTCCGCAGATGCGCGTATTGAGCCCCTGGTGCGAAAAGTCTTGGAAGAACCTATAAATAGGAGACTTCGAGATCTTTCACATTTTCATCATTTTTTAGCTCGAACTTTGGGGAATGTGAGAGGTATTTCGAAGTGATCACTGAGGTAATTACCTTTTGCTTATTTATCTTCAATAATGGTGTTTCCTCACTGATTTTACACCTAGTTGGTGAGTTTTTGAGGTGAGATTTGGGAGATTAGGGCATGAGAATTGGAGAGCAAATTTTGGGGTTTTGGAGGGGAAAATGAGGTCAGGTTTTTATAAATATGATATGGTTAGACTTGTAAGTTAATGGGCTTTCGGGTTTTGTGACTTTCGTCGGGTTTCGAGACATGGTCCCGGGTTAAGCCGATTTCAGATTTTGGGATATATTTAGTAGTTTTATTGTGGAATTGATCCTTTAAGCCTATATTGATTATCTCCTACTGTTTTTGGCTAGATTCGGGTCTTTGGGGGCCGATTCAAGAGGCAAGGGCATTTCGGAGTAGGATTTCTGCAGGGTTCAGGTAAGTAACAATCTTAAATCTGGTTTTGAGGGTATGAAACCCGAAATTTGGAATAATGTGATCAATTGGAGGTGAGCACATGCTAGGTGACGGGCGTGTGAGCGTGCACCATGAGGGATTGTGACTTGGTCCATCCCGTGAGACTATAAAGTCGAATAGCCCATTGTTATTACCTGTTTTTCCTTGTCTTTTAGCAATTTGGCTTCCTTTCGTGTTAGAAACCATGCTTAGGCCATATGATATCATTATTGGGACCCGCAGTGGTCGTATACTTGTTGAATTGACTACTTATTATTGTCATGTACTCAGTCACCGTCTTACTTGTGTATCATATCTCCGTTCTCTCTCATTTCTTGTTAATACTTGTTGTATTCTCTGTTTGGGCTGAATATTATAATTTCTGTGAGCCCGAGAGGCTAGAGAGGTTAGTGACTGAGATAGGGCCTGAGCACTGAGTTGTGAGCTATGTGAGATATATAGATCGGGTTGCACACCGCAACAAGCCTTAAGGCTACATATACATCATGGACCGGATTGCATGCCGCAACAAGCCTTAGGGCTACATATATATTATGGATCAGGTTGCACGCCGCAACTAGCCTTAGGGCTACTTATATATTATGGATTGGGTTTCACTCCGCAACGAGATAGGATCGGGCTGCACGCCGCAACGATATAGCGCTTGGGCTGAAAGAGCCCCTCCGGAGTCTGTAGACCCCTCGTAAGCGCAGGTACCTAATGAGAGTGAGTATTGAGGGATGAGAGCTGAGTGTATGAGCTGTTAAGATGAGTTGAGTGATTGTTGCCTTGAGAGGTTGTACTTGCTTTTAATTATTGTACTTAGTTATCTGTCGTTTTTGTGAAATTTCTGAAAGACTTATATCTAGTTTACTTGAGCTCGAACTGATTTGACTTAAACTGTCGGATTTGAAAGCATGTTCACTCTTTACTAAAAACTTATAAAATTAACTGTATTTACATAGCTCGTCACTGCTTCTCAATTCCTTATTTAATTCTGTTAGTTGCTGAGTTGGTTGTACTCATGTTACACCTTGCACTTCATGTGCAGATCCGGGTGTGTACGGTTTCGGCGGTCGCTGAGTTAGTGCGCGAGCTGATTATCGGAGACTTACGATGTAGCTGCCAGCGTCCACAGTCCTTGTCTCTCCTTCCTTATTATATTTTCTCTATTGTATTGGCATTTGGCACAGACTGTAGTAGACTTTGTTTCCATATTGTTTTGTTAGATGCTCATGAGTTAGTGACACCCCGATGTTAGGCTATTATTCCTTACTTGTGTTTTGGGGTTTTAACCCGTTGTTATGTAAACCTCCAATTAATTTAATTGCCTTAACTCATTTCTGTCATATATTGAAAGCATATTGAGAATGTCGGATTGCCTAGTTACACGATAGGCATCATCACGGCGGGCTAGGTATTTGGGTCGTGACATAAAAGGTTTAACTTCATTTTTCTTGACCGTTAGCGAGAATTGGTATTTTCTTGAATAATTTCCCCTTATCAAATCTTGAATTGGTTGTTTTATATGTATTTTTTTCGTGGAGCGGGCCAAACGCCTCGGTAGCAGATAGATGCATCTATGGTTCGCGTCGTTCGACCCTCGGCGGTGCACATTTTAAATATTTATGTTGGATCGGGTCGTACGACCTCGGCATGATTAGCGCACGATTGAATTGGTTGCTTTGAAATTTATAATAATTAATATTGCTTCATTGTCCTGAGATATAAAAAATGTTAAATGATGAAAATGAATTTGGAAATATCCTATTATCAAAAGAATTGTTTACTTAGTTCATGTTATTGAGTTTAGAGTCGTTCTATACAATCCATGCTTAGTTGTATTACCGATATTTTATTGTTAGCTCATAGTAGTGTTGGCATCGACCCCTCGTCACTACTTCTTCAAGGTTATATTGGATACTTACTAGGTACGCATTGATTTACGTACTCATACTACACTTGCTGCACATTTTTGTGCAGGTGCATTTATGTTTAGTGGCCTTATGGGCGTAGAGGCGTTGTTATTGCGAAGATTTAGGTGAATTGCATTCCACGTTATGAGTACGCAGCACACACACAGTCTCTATCCGAGTTATTTTACTTTTTTCTATCTAATTTTGTATTCTAGACCGAAGTTGTATTTTATCATACTTCCTAGTTAATGCTCATGCATTTGTGACACCGGGTTTGGGGGTGATTATGGGTTGTTTAGTATCGTAGTTGTGAAAATATTATCACGTATCTGTAAATTTTTATCTCTTATTATTTAATTGAAGGAAAAAAATTATGATTTCAAAAATACTAAAATGAGTAATCAAGTTAATCAATTATCGTTTAGGCAACATCACGACCTTTGATGGATTTGGGTCGTGACATATTTGTAGCTTTTTAATTAACAAAATATATTCCTTGTTATATGTCTAATGATTAATTCTTTTCATCTTCACCGTATAAATTTCATATCTATGATATGAAATTCTGATTGCAAAATAGGTATATATGATTTTGATTTTGTGAAGGCAGCAGCAAGCATCTTTATCTTAGAAAATCATTGGAATTGAGAACAATTCTGATTGCAAAACAGGTAGAATCAATAAAATTGTCTAGAACTTGCTCTAGATGTTTCTTAAGGCAAAATAATAAGTGACACTGATTTTTGAAAAATGAAATTAGACTTTCTTTGATTTACCATTTTCTAGCCTTCTTATTTCTAACCAAATACATATAAATATTCCTTCAGAACCCTTATTTGAGGCTTTATCCATTTTTTTAACACATTGATCTCTTATAAAGAAGAAGAAAAAAAAAGAGTAATTATATATATATATATATATATATATATATATATATATATATATATATATATATA